>LPNX011205905.1:354936-391795 GCA_001517045.1 Pseudotsuga menziesii | reverse complement strand
CAGATAAATTAAATTCACAATTAAATGATACATCCATGTCATCACCTGAATTATCTGCTCCTCCTCCATCTTCATGTCTTTTCGAACTTCTCGTTCCTGTATTTCCAACTTCATCTGGATGGACAATTTCAAGTGTCTTTGTGGCCCATTTAGGAATATTCCATGATGGTCCTGGTTGATCAGCTGGTGGTGCTTCATCATTGATTAAGAGTCTTTCAATTCTCTCAATCACATCATCCAGTTGAACCTCTTGTTCAAGTGAAGTAGCAGGAACTTCTTCATGCGGGGGAGTTGGTGCTTCATATGGAAATTCCAAAGGTTGATCCAGAATAGGAATCCCTCCTTCAAGATTTGGAATTTCATATTCATTTTCAGAATATGTCTTTGGATGAGGATAAATTTCCAAATGATCAAGTTCTCTCTCAATAGACTGGTCATTTTTATTAGTCTCAAGAAAAATGACATCTCTGGAAATAACAAATTTCTTGTTTACCTCATCATACAAACGGTATGCCTTGGAGTATTCTTCGTACCCCAGGAAAATGCATCTTGTGCTTCGAGCACCAAGCTTGTTTCTTTGCTCCTTCGGAATCAAGGCATAACAGGAGGAACCAAAAAATCTGAGATGCCTGACTGAAGGGAGATGGCAAAACCACATTTCATGTGGAGTCTTGTCATTAAGAGCATTTGAGGGACTTCTATTTCTCAAATATGCTGCACATTTTACTGCATCACCCCAAAACATTAGTTTTACATTCTTGAAAAACATCATTGAGTGAACCATATTCATTATGGTTCTATTCATTCTTTCTGCTACACCGTTTTGTTGAGGATTGTAGGGAATGGTAGTCTGATGTGCAATTCCATGTTGGTGAAGATAATCTTCAAAAGAATTTGAAGTGTATTCTTTCCCATTATCAGTACGAAGTGTACCAATTTTTTATTGTGCTTGTTTTTCAATCAATGCATGAAAGTCTTTGAATGTTTGAAATGCTTCTGATTTTGTCTTTAAACAATAAATCCAGCACATTCATGAGTAGTCATCAACAAATGTCATAAAATACTTATTCCCATTTGTTGAAGGAGTTGGCATTGGGTCACATAAATCAGAATGCACTAGTTCTAATTTCCTACTTGCTCTGAAATTAGATTCATGGAATGGTAGCTTACTATGTTTCCCTAATATACATGCATCACATTTATTCTTCTCTTTAGGAATGGTGGGCAAGCCAAATACACCATTCTTTTTCAACAAACGAAGACTGTTATAATTTAGATGACCAAATCTTGCATGCCACAATGAGCTAGATGACATATTACCTTCTCCATGCTGAGAGAGGTAGGCATAGTTCTGAAATCTTGCGGATGAACCCTTGAGCTTCAGCAGCTTTCCATCTTCGTATCCAGTCATGATGACTTGGTTGTCAGAGGACTTTCTTATTTCAACGATTCCATCAAACATGTGGATGGAATGGCCTTGCTGTCGAATATCCACCATGGAAAACAGGCTTCTCTACAACTCTGGAAGATAGAGAATGTTCTTCAACAAGAAATCAGGGAATCCAGGCATCTTCAATAGAATGGTGCCCATTCCCTTTGGTTTAATACTTGACTTATCTGCAAAGTAAACTATGCCATCTATTGTTTCATTCAGTTCTTCAAAACAATCTTTTCTAAATGTCATGTGTGATGTTGCACCAGTATCAAGCAACCAACAATCTTTATAAGATGAAAGAGAAGTCATTTCATTAATTCCAAGATTACAATGTGCAACTATACAAGAATCAGAGGATTTACTAGCATCTTGGTCATCTTTCTTCTGGTTATGTTTGTCTTTGATGGAGTCCCACGAAGCCCAACACTGATCTGATGTGTGCCCAGTCTTTCCACAACGCTTGCACTGCAAATCTGATCTTTTGCTTCTGCCCCCTCTGCCTCTGAAGTTTCTTCTTCTTCTGCCTCTCTCTTTGCCTGAGAGAGTGGCACCAACTACAGATGCCAAAGATTTCATCTTTACAACCATTAGTGTAATTTACAATACTAAACTTGATATGACAAAGAGAAAAAAATAATAACCTTGCAGGTCTACAGTCTCTGCCAAGGTGATTTACAATCTTAACTTCAGGTTAGCATACACAAGATTTTACAAAATATATCAGTCACATAAAACGCAGCATACAAGAGTTTTTATACCACGCAGCATGTCCATACCATCTTCAACACGCAGCAGTT
Organism: Pseudotsuga menziesii; assembly: GCA_001517045.1. Lineage (NCBI taxonomy): Eukaryota > Viridiplantae > Streptophyta > Pinopsida > Pinales > Pinaceae > Pseudotsuga > Pseudotsuga menziesii. Next base: position 389,563 of record LPNX011205905.1, on the reverse strand, counting down.
TGGAACTAGGGAAAAACTAGGGTTTTATGTCTAGCGCACATTATTATCTCGTGCTCCACGCAGGCTCTCTAATACACCAGCAACAACATATATTTCCACGCTTTTGAAAATGGCGCTGAATATACACTTGCAGGTCGCAGTTCACAAAATATGAGAGTAAATGGGTCGCAGCTCTCACAACACAAAATATGGGTCACAACAATATATATCAATATATATCAATCACCAGTCTTTAATCTTCAACACAGTCTCTTCTCCACGGTCTTCAGATTATAAACTCCCAGCATGAAATCGCAGCTCTGATATTTCCGTCGCCTCCAGTCTGCAAACGATGGCATTACTCACCAGGTGAATGCAAATTATACGCCAACTTCAGGGCCCATTACATGATGTATTTGTACCAGTGCATGGAGGTGGTCTAATTACTGGGATTGCTGCTTACATAAAGCGAGTCCAGCCTGAGATACGGATAATTGGTGTGGAGCCAACAGATGCAAATTCCATGGCTCTAGCTTTGTATCATGGGCAACAAGTAATGTTGGAGCATGTATGAGGCTTCGCAGATGCGGTAGCAATTAGGATTGGAGGAGATATACTCAACGCAGTAATAATAATAATACTGCTTCTATGCTGCTGTAGCAACATCCAGAGCCCAGAGATCGCCGAAGCTCCAAACTCTAGTTCTAAGACAAGGGGGCATGAAAGGAAACCATAATAAACAGTAAGTGGCATATACAACACAATATGCAGACTCCTCATAACGTAGTGGTGAGATATCAGTTCAACGGCAAGAAGAAATTTCAAAGGATGTCTCCAGCGTTAGGGTGCTACAAATTAGGGTTAGGTAATTCAAAAATTTTAGCAGAGAATAAACGCAGGCAGATGGAGGAGTAACGCATACACTGCATGCGACTCGCCTGGCAGACTGATGGAGTAGTCTGGCAATGGACTGGCAAGCAGAATGCCAGGAATGGGCAGACTGGCAACAGGCAGGAGTTATGGCAGCGCTCTGATACCACTTCTTGGTAATAACTCCCGATTCAATATATTACATAGCCAAATTCATATATTTATACATTACAATGAGGCGGTTGAGAACCAGCCTTTTCACCTTCCCATGCAACTATTCAAATTCCTATTTATTTACAATAATCCTGACGGATTATATTCTAACAGGGTCTATAGTCTACTCCACAAGTGGTTGTCAAACAAGGAATGGATCCAAATGGGTACAGAGCTAGCTCAACGTACATCGTCGGAGATTATATGGCAAAAACATGAGGATAATGGTGAAAGGTAAATGGTGTGACTAAGAGAAAATGGAAAAAAGTGTTTTGGGGGAGGCCTTCACAATGTATTTATAGGATGGTCCAATGTTTTTTTACCCATGGTATTTTATTGTCCATGGTATTTATCTATGGTTTTTGACCCATTCTCATTTTTAGGGTTTTTTGTCCCATTTTGGAGAGAGTGGGGATAAATCACAATACATGCTCAACTTCCCTTCATTTATGGGGAAGGAATAATAAATTTTTGGACCATATTTAGTTGAAATGTAGTTTTGAAGGTCAAAATGGAGGAAATAATGGTGGGAATATGATGTATGACTATGGTTTAGACCATCGATAGCTAGGTGAAATTTTTTTGGTGTTAACAGATTGCCCCCTAATGTGTGAGGGCAGGAGCTCATCATATGGCTGATAGACATCGTAGGATCAAGGTGTTAGCACTCCATTTGCAACATTCGATTTATGGGCCTGAGAGAGTTCAAAAAAGGTCCTATTCATTTGAAAATTATGTGAACACCCTTCAGATTATCAGAGGCACATTTTCAATGTTTTGAGACCGTCAGATAATGAAGAAAGCTCAAACTATGGTGGTAGATTCCTTTGGAGGTGAATACTTGCAGTAGCGTAGATGATAGAGAAAGGTGTCGTAGACCAATGATCCAAGAGCACGGGGAAGAAGAGCGACGAGAGAGCGTGGTTTTTTCCAAAATATGTAAGGGAATGGTTAAAGTTTGGCATTCACAGAGTCTGTTAAAACGGGAAAACAATGAAGGGCCAAGATCAAGGCGAAGCCCGATCGACGGCCCGAAATAGTTTCGCTGAGCAAACATGCTCGATAGAAGGAAATTTCCCAAATCATGAAATAGGTTAAAGGGCGGAAGTATCTAATGGCAGGGATGAAAGAAGAAGCAAATCTATGGCCCCAGCAGATTTCGCAACAGAAAACTTGTGCGGATAAAGTCGCGATTCCAAATCACGAAAAGTGGTACCGGCTGCAAATATCAACAATCACGAAAAAGAAGGGAATAGATCTACGTTCGAGATTCTTTTCATGATTTGAACATGCACAGATAATGTCAGGATATCGATTCATGAAGAGGTGGTAGGACCCACTCAGATCGATGATTGCATGGGAAGGCCAATCTTAATCAACGGGTAAGAACACACCATGATCTAAAGTTGCTCGTTGTATCAAGAGAAGAGAATTTGGTGACAGAAGTAATGAAACGTGGATGGTGGACATGAAAGGTTCCCCAAATAGGAGGGTTGAGGAAGCCTCAGGGCTTGCCTCAGCCAGAAGCGATGCGTCCCTTCTTCCAGACCCCACACCTAATAGTGTTATCCGAGGAGGAAGGGGATGGCGGATGAGGTTGAGCAGGGAAAAGATGCAAACTACCCTGCTAGTTTGTTCCCATGTAGAAAGTTGCATTTGAACATGACAAAAACACAAAATTTGGACAGAAAAAGGGCATTATGCTGACTCATCAGGCCGGCTAAGAGGTCCAAAACCCAATAAATGGTGACTCACCTGAAAGCAAACAAAAAGGCGTCATAATCAAAATCCACAATGGTAGCCGAACACGTCAGGCTATCACTCGAGCTGAGTGCACCCACTTGCTCCATGATGTTTATTCACATTTGTAAATTATGGTGATAGTTCCACTCTCTAGACTATTAAAAAATTGATTGTGACTGAAAACGGTTTTTAGGTTTGTTTCAGAGAGTAATCTCGGCACTGAAATAGTATAAATACACTCCCGATAGAGGGAGATGGGGTTGTTGGTTGAGAAAATTTCAAGAGCTGAGGCTCTCGATTGTAATTAGTCTCTAGTTTCTATGTTATGAATAAATTTGCAGAGGAAGGATTGTCTTTCAAGGCATAGATTCCTGTGTCATTGCTTCTTTCAATATGTAATCTCTTTACGTGAAATGTTCCTCCTATTTTCATTCCAGTTTCTTAATTTCTTTCATGTCTGAAATGAGTGTATAATAGTTTGGAATTCATACATGCTATGCTCCATCTATTGTTTTAGATATTCATTTAAGTTGTCTTCTAAAGTTACGTAGAATTCATCTTGTTGGTGCTTTACATGATGGACTGTTCCCTCTCATCTACTAATCACCTGCTAAATATCTCCTGATTGCAAGATCAATGACTATCTTGCCTCTGTTTGTAAATTTATGTCATTCTTTACTTCCTGCAATATGTTCCTACCTAGACATTTTACTCCATTTCCCAATGGTTCCTTACTCTGATAGTCCCACCTACATCTTACATTAACACATCTACCCCATTTAGGAGTATGACCTCCTGACCGTTCTTGATCGAATATCCTATGTGAAGTAAACCTGAAAACAAGCAAGAGATCCCTCTCTGACTACGCAGGTGTGAAAATTAAGGCCAGCAATAGATTAATTTTACTCACAACAATTATCAATTGATCATGCAAAATTGCTCACAAAAGAGACTGAATATGGAGCTGTAACACTAAATTGTATTAACTGAGTGTACAATAGCCAACCCTATAATAACATAGGTTTCTGAATAAATAGAATACATCAAGAAATCGAATGCATGAGGACGCATCCAAAACTAGCATAAAGCAGGCTTACCAAAAATAAGCAAATCCCCCATAGGTGTAAAAAGCTGATCCCAAATCTGTCATGGAGCTCGCGAATTGGAAAAAATGCATAGGGAAGATAAAGAGTGGAGGAATGGCAGCTCATACATGCTTTTTCATGGAGAAAAGAGAGGAGGATGTGTAGGACAAAAAACAAGTCAACCTCACCTAGTCTAGCTTTTCCTTTTGCCTTAAAACACTGAAAAAGCAGAAAAAGCAGAAGGGCACCTAGGAGGCCAGGAATAAAGTAAAATTGATTCCTTTAGCTCTCCCATGTGCTACATGAGTCAAATAAGGAAATTTTGACCTCTATGGATAGGCAAATAGCAACTTGCACAAGGTGGGACACATGAACTAGGAAAATAAGACAAAAATAATGGAATTAATGTCTAAGTGGGTAAACTATGGGTTGATTATTCTAACACCCCCCCTTAATCCTGACTTATGAGTAATATATCAGAAAATTATAGGGCCTAGAAACAAGGCTTAGTCACCCTTTACATACTGCAAATCCATTTAAACAAGGAAAGAGGCAAAACCAACTTGGGAAAATCCTCCCTTAAACATGGACTGTAAAACAAAATTGTAGAATCTTGTCTTCACTCATGCTTTCACAGCATGATCAGCAATCCCTAGTAGTGATTTGAGATTGCTGAAGGTCTTCTCACAAAATGATTTGGTGAAGATATCAGCTACTTGTTCTGAAGATGAACAGAAGAGTAGGTGAATGGTACCATCATGCACAGGTTCTCTGATGTAGTGCATATGGATCTCAATGTGTCTGGTTCTCTGCTTATGAACTGGATCCTTGCAGATTCAAATGGTACTCTGGTTATCACAGTATATGGTATTTGAGTACTCAGGTTCGAAGACACACTCTCCAAGTAAACCCTGCAACCATAAACATTGAGTTGCTGCATTGACAACTCCTCTGTACTCTGCTTCTGTAGATGAGAGTGCAATGGCACTCTATTTCTTGCTTGACTAGCTAATTGGCCCTTCTGCAAGCATGAACAAATATCCTGAAGTGAAATTTCTATCTGTGCTATCACCTGCCAAATCACTGTCAGTAAATCCAATCAATTCAAGATCAGATTTTGCTTTATAGAAGATCCCATGTGTCCTTGTTCCCTGAACAAAGTTAAGGATCCTTTTGGCTGCTTTCCAATGGATCTCTTGAGTCTGATCCATGAATCTAGAAGCCACACTTATTGCATAACAAATATCAGGTCTAGTATGTGTCAGATACAATAAACATCCAATCAATTGCCTATACAGTGCATTGTTTACCATCGGTGAAGAATCAGCTTCTTCCAGCTTCACTCCTGAAAGGAAAGGAGTTTTGCTTGCTTTGCAATCCTTCATTCTGAATTTTTTCAGCAAGTCCAAGGCATATTTGGACTGGTGCACCTTGATTCCAGCTTTGGTTTGAGAGATCTCAATCCCCAAAAATTGACTTAAGAGCCCCAAATCTGTCATGGAGAAGGCTTGGTTCATAGCTCCTTTTAAGGAAGCAATCTCAGCTTGTGAGCTTCCTGTAATGAGGAGGTCATCAACATATAACACAATGATCATTAATGAGCCATTAACTAACTTCAAATAGACATTTGGATCTGATTTTCACCGAACAAAATTCAGTGATAGCAAGAAGCTATCGATCTTGGCATACCAAGCCCTGGGGGCTTGCTTTAGCCCATACAATGACTTTCTCAACCTGTACACAAGAGAAGGGTTAGTAGCAAAACCTTGAGGCTGCTACATATATATCTTCTCAGTGAGATCTCCATTCAGGAAGGCACATTTTACATCCATGTGATGTACCTCCCATTGCCTTGAGGCTGCAATGGCTAGAGCTAGCCTGATGGAATCCATTTTTTCCACTGGGGCAAAGGTCTCATTGTAATCTATGCCATGAACCTATGAGTAGCCCTTGGCTACCAATATGGCCTTGTAATTCAGTGGTGAACCATCAGCAGAAAATTTGGTCTTATAGACCCACTTACACTGTACTAGTTTTCTCCCTGGGGTAAGATCCACTAGCTCCCATGTGTTGCTCTTCTGGAGTGAGCTGAACTCCTCCTTCATGGCTGTTTTCCATCTTGGATCTCCTGCTGCTTCTTAATATGTTTGAGGATCAGACTCCACCATCAAATAGCATTTTTCAGCAAACATAGGATCCTTCATGCACAGACAATTCTCAAATTGAGATCTAGTCCTTCTTGGGTCATTGGGATCCCCAGCTAGCTCACCTGCTACATGTAGTGTCTTGGATGCCCATTTTGGCCTTGTGGGACTGTTAGGGTCTACAATAAACTCATCTCCATCAAAAAAATCAGAATCAGCATGTTCAACAAACTCTTTACTTACTTCTTGAGGTTCAGGTGGTGAAGAGGCTTCACCAACTTCCACTGCTGCAAGGGGTTCTTCTTCAAACTGAACACCCCTTTCGATGAAGGATTTATTTGTGCTCAAATTTATTAACTTGTTCCCTTTTGAATCTTCAGAGTATCCAACAAAAAGACACTCTTGGCTTTGGGGCTGCAAAGCCTTCCTCTTCTCTGTCGGGATTCTAGCCCAAGCCTTTGAGCCAAAAATCTTGAAATGGGTCACATCTGGCTTGTGCCCACTCCATGCTTCGAAGGGAGTCATGCCATCAAGTTGTTTGTGAGGCACCCTATTCTGGATATCGGCTGCACAGTTGATAGCTTCGGCCCAGTACTTTGGTGGCAAAGTTTTGGCCTCCATCATGCATGTTGCCATCTCCTTCAGTGATCTGTTCTTCCTCTCAGCAACACCATTTTGCTGTGGTGTGTAAGGGATAGAATGATGCATATGAATACCTAAATCTGCACAATAGTTAATAAACTCAGACTTGACATACTCACCACCATTGTCAGATCTGACAGCCTTGAGTTTCCTTCCAGACTGGTTTTCAACCAAAGCCTTAAAGACTTTGAATAGGCCAAAAACTTCAGACTTGTGTTTCAGGAAGTGAACCTAGCAATACCTGGAAAAGTCATCAATGAAGGTCAATGCATATTTGGCCTGACTCATAGACATATGAGGGAATGGACCAGCCACATCACTGTGGATCAGCTCGAGGGGTGCAGAGGTTCTCTCATGACTAGCTCTCTCAAATTTGTGCTCTGGGTGTTTTCCTAGGATACAACCTTGGCAGATTCCTTTGGAAAATTTTCTCTTGGGAAACCCTATGACCATCTCTTTTTCACTAAGATCAGAAAGATATTTGTAGTTAAGGTGGCCAAATATCTCATGCCACAGCTTGCTGGCTTCATTAGCATGAATGAGAAGAGCAGAGGGGTTTGAGTAAGGTAGGAAGTGTGAGAACATGTATACCTTTTGAGCATGATTCGCAACTCCTTTTGCAATGACTCTACCAGTTGAACTATCTGTGATCTCAACTTCATCGGGGAAGAATATGACCTTCTTAGGAGACCCAGTGTGGGTCATCTGGTACACTGACAGGAGGTTGGAGGCAAGACCAGGCACATACAGCACATTGCTGAACTGACCATGATCAATATCTATCCTTCCTTTACCTTTACTTTCAGTGAGAGAGTCATCTCCCAGTACAATAGATGGTCCTTTCGAAATATCCAGTGAGGAGAAGGCCTCCTTAGTCGAAACCATGTGTCTTGAAGCTCCAGAATCAGTGATAAAACTGGGTGAGCTTGATGTGCCAGCAACTAGAGCATGAACTCTCTCTCTGTCATCTGAACTTGATCCTCCTTCTCTCTTCTTTGAGCTTTCTGGAAGGGAGATGCCATTCTTCTCCAGGAGATTGGTCAGCATGTCTATCTTCTTTTTCATACAAGAGCTTTTAGTGTGATTTCCCTTATTGCAGTATGCGCACTTGTTCATTTCACCTTTGTTCTTCTTCTTCTGGTTATTCTTCTTGGGACCTTGTAGATCCTCCGGAGACTGTTTCTTGTCTCTCTTTTGCTCAGGTGGATTTTTAGCTTTCTTTTTGCTTTTTGAATCCACCCTCGAATCTCTAGCAATCAAATCTTGATCTTTGGATGGTTTGATGGTGCCCATCATCACCAGCTTGTCCTATTCTTGTGTGAGAGATTCCATGAAATCTGCAAGGATAGGAATCTTCCAGGCTCGAGCTGTCAGTTTTGAGGCATAGAAGGTCGAAACAAACACTGAATATTCAGGGCCTAGATTCGAGAGGATGGCCAGTATGAGCTGATCATCTTTCTTTTCAATACCACACTGTTTCAGCTGCAAAACTAGTGCTTTGAACTTGGAGAAATATAGCTGCAGGGATTCAAAGCTTGTTGGACTCAGAGAAATCAGCTCATTTTTTATTTGATGTCCCCTCATCTCATCTGTCTTTCCAAAAATATCAGCAAGCTTCTCCCATACTTCATTCGGTGATGTCAATCCATCAAGATGGAAAAGGAGGTCTCTGGAAATACTCAGACACAGGAGGCCATAAGCCTCATCCCTCCTGTTGTGCCATTTTATCTTCTCTGCAGCTACGTTGGGCTCTGCTTTTGTTGCCATAGTCACCCTGTAGAGGCCTTTCGCTCTCAACAGTATCTCCATCTCTGCTTTCCATTCAAAGAAATTGAAAGGAGTCAAGATAGTTTTCTGTGATTGATCCATAGCTCTAGAAAATCTGTCGCAACTGTCAGTAGAAGGCTCCCAGTCTTTGATGTCGAACCTGCAAAACAATTTTTGAAGGAGATAAACAACCTACAATGGCTCTGATACCATGTGGAAATTAAGGCCAGCAATAGATTAATTTTACTCACACCAATTATCAATTGATCATGCAAAATTGCTCACAAAAGAGACTGAATATGGAGCTGTAACACTAAATTGTATTAATTGAGTGTACAATAGCCAACCCTATAATAACATAGGTTTCTGAATAAATAGAATACATCAATAAATCAAATGCATGAGGAGGCATCCAAAACTAGCATAAAGCAGGCTTACCAAAAATAAGCAAATCCCCCATAGGTGTAAAAAGCTGATCCCAAATCTATCATGGAGCTCACGAATTGGCAAAAATGCATAGGCAAGCTAAAGAGTGGTGGAATGGCAGCTCATACATGCTTTTGCATGGAGAAAAGAGAGGAGGATGTGTAGGACAAAAAACCAGTCAACCTCACCTAGTCTAGCTTTTCCTTTTGCCTTAAAACACTGAAAAAGCAGGCAATAAAGCAGAAAAAGCAGAAGGGTGCCTAGGAGGCCAGGAATAAAGCAAAATTGATTCCTTTAGCTCTCCCATGCACTACATGAGTCAAATAAGGCAAGTTTGACCTCTATGGATAGGAAAATAGCAACTTGCAAAAGGTGGGACACATGAACTAGGAAAATAAGACAAAAATAACGGAATTAATGTCTAAGTGGGTAAACTATGGGTTGATTATTCTAACAGCAGGTCCATAGGTGAAGTCTAAAGCGGTTTTGCTATTACCTGGGAGTGGGCCTTCTGTATCCTTTGGTTCAATTCCAATGCTAACAAACTGGCATCGTTGTAGGGGACGAGATTGAAGATCACCCCTGGGAAGAACGACATAGCTTTAGATATGGTTGTTGATGGTGAACAACGATCAAACATTAAGAAGGTTGCGCACTCTTCACCTAGAAACTCCACTCTTGAAGGATTCAGACTTCAACGACTCCGCTGGTGATATGACCCATAAATCAAATTGTCAGGGAAAATTGGCAGGCTCCGCCGAAAAAAATTAAACCCTTATAAGACCCAAAAATGCATGGTGAAAGGGTAAGATACTCAAATTTCCACTTCTTCCAAGATTCCTTGTCATGCCTTGTAAGTTTGTTCTTATCCTTTCCTAAATTTATCAAAACATCCTTCTATGGTTCAATTCATTCGGAACAGAGCTATGAATATTCCTGTTTATCCTTCTCTACGAACCAAAAGCATTGCATCATCTTGTACATGTGATTCTAACCCAGATTTTTCTCCCGAAACTCATGACATTGAAGGTCACCCCTGTGAACCTCATGAAACCTTGGTCAAAAACGTATCTAATGCACCTAACCTAGTCTCTTCCAATGCTCCATGCCAATACAAACCACTACGATTACCTCCTGTCCTCCATGATTTTCCTACGAAACATTTCAAATACCTCCCCAAATTTGATGGAGAATCCAAAGACTTCACTGCTGGGAAACATTTACAAGCCTTCAAACATTTTTTCGACCTTTTTGAGATAGAACATGATGGTGTTTGCATGAGGACCTTTTCCCAGTCTTTGCAAGGAGATGCTAAAGAATGGTTCAAACACTTGCAGCCTAAGTCTATCAATACCTGGGAAGAGTTTTCTTGCACCTTTTAAAGTTTTGGGGTAGGAGAAGGCCACTGGATCAGATACTTTCAGAATTTTATTCCCTGAGGAGGCATAAGGGTGAGGCCATATCTAGTTTTAACAGATGATTTGCAAGATTTTATTATAACATGCCCAAGGAAGTCCAACCTCTTGAGAATGCTACTAAGATCTATTATGTAGCTACCTTTCCTCTTGAGTTGTCCTTGCTTCTTTTGGAAATAAAATCAACCACTCTGCAGCATATGTTTACTGATTGTTTGGAGGTTGAGGAAAACCTTAAGATGTCCAAAAATTTGCTAGGTCAGGATAGCGATGTGAAATAAAAGATACATTAAATTTTTTTGGGCCCTACAAGTGGAAAAGGAGAGTACATGTTCAGCTAAATCTTTCCCTTGGTAGACAGAAAGATGATCATCCCAATATAGGAGCATATGGTTCTGCAGGCCTATTTTTTGAAGATTGCAATATGCTCAGCACTGGGTCCATTGGTGACAATTTTAAAAGGGATTTCAGTGTACTTGTGTATGATGAGTATGAGGAGGCTATACCTGAAGAGACAGTTATAGAACCAAGGTCTGCTAATGGAGAAAATCAAGCTGCAATGCAAAGTCAAAAGTTTGGGACAGGGAAGGATGATAAATGTGTTGAAGGTGATAGCCTGCCCCTGTGTTATTCCTCTTTTGAATTAATGCGGCACATTATTAAAGCCTCTAAGCAGAAACAAAAGTTAGAGGAGATGGTGCATTCTGAAAACCTATACAAAAAAGAAGATGATAAAGAGGAACAGTCATGCAACCCCTATTCGTCTATTGATACGTCAGGAGTTTGTGATGAGATGTTGAGTTACGAAGAAGGAGACGATAGTCCTCAAATAAATACAATTTTCAATTTTATTCCTTCAAGAATGTCACCCCATGAAGGAGGAAGGGGCTTGCTTGTTCATGTCGAAGAAAAAGAGGACATCCATGCTAAGGCACATGAAGAAGGAGAAGTTACAGTTACAGGGATTTCGAGTGCAAAGGTGAATGGTTCACTGGAGAATGATTCCGTGGGCCCTCCTCTACAATATTTCAAGTATCAACTTGATAGCTCACCAAAGGAAGGAATTTATGGACAACTTTCCCGTGAACAGATGACATAATATGCTGGAGGTTGCCGTGTTTTCTATGACCCCATAGCAGAGTACATGGAAATGCTAGGTAATGGTAATGACTGGTCACATATCTACTGTAAAGATCAGTTTATTTGTTATATCCTTCTTCCACTTTGTATTTCATTCTTGTTCATCAAGCACGAAAAGAGAATAAAATTGATAGGCCAGCTGCTTGATTGGATTCATTGGAAGTTTGATTTCACTTAATCGGACTTATGCACTAATTTAGGTAGAGTAGGTAGGAACAAATAAGCTCTGAAATCATCAATCATTTCCTTCATTACTATTTTAGTTTGTTTTCATTTTCAGTTGTAAGCACAGGTTTGCAATCACAACTGTTCTCAGTTTCAGAATATGGCCAAGAGCATAGTTTACAGAGTGACATAAATTCGCTAAAGAAGTAGCTCAAAGCAGAATGGAGGCTTCGAAGGAAAGATTGGGGATGAACCAATGGATTTGGAACTTGGTCTACAGGGGTTCTTTGCTACCTTGCTGGGAGGATAGCATCCCTCGTGGAGCCAGCTGTTAGCACTCCATTTGCAACAGTCGATTTATGTGCCTAACAGAGTTCAAAAAAGGTCCTATTCATTTGAAAATTATGTGAACACCCTTTAGATTATGAGAGGCACGTTTTCCATGTTTTGAGACCGTCAGATAATGAAGAAAGCTCAATATATGGTGGTATATTCCTCTGGAGGTGAATACTTGCAGCAGCATAGACGATAGAGAAAGGTGTCATAGACCAATGATCCGAGAGCACAAGGAAGAAGAGGGACGATAGAGCGTGGTTTTGGCCAAAAGACGCGAGGGAATGGTCAAAGTTTGGAATTCATAGAGTCTGTTAAAACGAGCAAACAATGAAGGGCCAAGATCAAGGTGAAGCCCGATTGACGGCCCAAAACAGTTTCGCTGAGCAAACATGCTCAATAGAAGGAACTTTCCCAAATTGTGAAACAGGTTAAAGGGTAGAAGTATCTGACGACAGGGATGAAAGCAGAAGCAAATCTACAGCCCCAATAGATTTTGCAAGCCAGACTTGTGCCGATAAAGTCACGATTCCAAATCGCAAAAAGTGGTACCGGCTGCAAATATCAATTTTCATGACAAAGAAGGAATGCAATAGATCTACGGTTAAGATTATTTTCACGATCTGAACTAGCACGGACAACGTTAGGATCCCGATTCATGAAGAGGTGGTAGGACCCAATCAGATTGATGGTTGCATGGGAATTCCAATCTCAATCAATGGGTAAGAACATGCCACGATCTAAACCTGCTCATTGTATCAAGAGAAGAGAAGTTGGCAGCAGAAGTAATGAAACGTGGACAGTGGAAATGAAAGGTTCCCCAAATCGGAGGGTTGAGGAAGACTCAAGGCTTGCCTCGGCCAGGAGCAATGCATCCCTTCTTCCAGACCCCACGCCTAATAGTGTTACCCAGGGAGGAAGGGGGTGGCAGATGAGGTTAAGAAGGGGAAAGATGCAAACTTCCCTACCAATTTGTGCCCATGCAAAAAGCCACATTTGAACATGATGGAAACAAAAAATTTGGACAAAAATAGGGCATTATGCTGACTCATTAGGCCAGCTAAGAGGTCCAAAACCTAGTAAATGGTGACTCACCTGAAAGCAAATGGAAAGGCGTCATACTCAAAATCCACAATAGTAGCTGAGCATGTCAGGCTGTCACTCGGGCTGAGTGCACCCACTTGCTCCATGATGTTTATTCACATTTGTAAATTGTGGTGATAGTTCCACTCTCTAGACTGTTAACGATTTGATTGTGACTGAAAACAGTTTTTAGGTTTGTTTCAAAGAGTAATCTCAGCACTGAAATAGTATAAATACACTCTCGATAGAGGGATATGGGGTTGTTGGTTGGGAAACTTTCAAGGGTTGAGGCTCTCCATTGTAATTAGTCTTTGGTTTCTATGTTATGAATAAATTTACAGAGGAAGAATTGTCTTTCAAAGCAGAGATTCCTATGTCGTTGCTTCTATCAATATGTAATCTCTTTATGTGAAATGATCATCCTATTTTCATTCCAGTTTGTTTATTTATTTCATGTCTAAAATGAGTGTATAACTGTTTGGAATTCATACATGCTATGCTCCGTCTGTTGTTTCAGATATTCATTTAAGTTTTCTTCTAAAGTTACACAGAATTCATCTTGTTGGTGCTCTGCGTGATGGACTGTTCCCTCTCATCTACTAATCACCCACTAAATATCTCATGATCGCAAGATCGACTACTATCTTGCCTTTGTTTGTAAATTTACATCATTCTTTGCCACCTGTAATATGTTTCCTACCCAGACCTTATACTCCATTGCCTAATGGTTCCTTACTCTGATAGTCCCACCTACATCTTACATTAACGCACCTGCCCCATTCAAGAGTCTGGCCTCCTGACCGTTCTTGATTGAATATCCTACGTGAAGTAAAACTGAAAACAAGCGAGATATCCCTCTTTGATTATGCAGGGCCAGAGGCGTAGTCTAAAGCGGTTCTACTGTTACCTGGGAGCGAGCCTTCCGCAACCTTTGGCTCAATTCCAGTGCTAATACAAGGAAAAATGGTGACAAAGGTGGAGATAGAGGACCGCGGAGGAGTGGAGTCTCCTCATTCAAACTACAATGGGTTTTTGTTTTTATTTCTTCTCAAAAATGGATGAGGTACATATAATCCCATACATGTATATGGATGAGGCGAGCATACCCATGCTCATAACAATGTCTCAAAAATAAAAATGGGGATTAAGGCTCAAATAATGGGATCCGATCAATACATATATATAACTGGTAGTACATCATGGTGGCTTCAATGGGAGGCTAAATACATAAACTGATATGAAGAACTGGTACATAGGAAAAATGGAATTCTCATGGAATGCAATATCACAACAACTGATGCTTTGTTGGATTTGGGAGTGTACATAGCTGAATGGACTCAATGACTAAGAGTTGGAATCTATGTGGTACGATAAGTGATATCAAGTACTAGAGATACATAGAAGCATGACTTTGGGGGGATTTCGAACATTGTCGCCAACGCAGCCCAGAAATCACAAGGGACATGAAATTTTATGAATCCCATAGTAGACTCACCAATGTGCTAGAGTCAGTTGACAACTGGGGTCTTCGATCAAATAATGAAGGAACCAATACCCTGTACGAATCTCAATGGTGTGATGATGTAGCTAAAGTCGATCACGTGGGACACAACCAACCTGAAAGTCACTAATGAGTCATTTCAAGTGGTCCAAGGAACTCATCGATGAGGTGGATGAAACTAGGATACAGGGACCTCTGGGTCTATCCTCTAGAATAGATGTGTTGATGTCGACAGAGGGAGACCTGCAACTAATAAGGTAATGATGTTTCCTTGATAGAAACACGAGGGAGATAACCAGATATGTGAAACCATCATGGGACTGAGACACTGAATGGGGAACAGGGGTAGGGGAGTACAGGGGACTCAAACTTCCTTTGTTTAGAGTATGATGAAAGGGATGACCTGGTAGCAAATGAAACAAAATCATGGGAAAGGGATCATAGCTATGAAACTTGAGAGATAAATGCAATGGGAAATACTTGGGGTAGTAAGTAGAATAGTGATATCCAAGGAATCTAAGGGAGACTCATCGCAGAGTACTTTGAACAAAGGTGACCTGACGGGGGGAGCTTCCATAATGTGAGAGAATATGTAATATGTGTAGGAGCCTAAAGACACCGTTTGGTTCTTTTTCATAGTTTAAGGTGCACGAAGAAGGGATAGAAGTAAGCTCGATATGATACTATCTCGTGGATTTTTGTCGAGCCCGAGACTGTAAATGCTCGATGGTGTTTTAATTTTTAGAGAGTTTGAAAATAGGAAGAATACTCTAGTGTGGTCTCCTTTTCGTATGGTAGTTTCCTAAGCCTAAAAAAGGATAAAAGCGCACAAAGGAGAGCTCTCCCAACCAAAAAGGATAAGAGATACTTATTTACCATAGGTAGTCCAACCAGGACGGAAAAGGTTAAACCTATACTAACTGGATGGTCATTCAAATAATTTTATGAGCATGAATGAAACCAAGTTTGCTTGGCTATATTTTATTGATGAGAGGGATAGAAAAGAGCTTAAATACAACCCATAATGATATTTTTCATAAGATACGGTCTCAATGCCCGACAAAGCATAAAAGGATACAGAGGGAAACAGTCCTAGCTGGACGGTGCCAGGGTTGTCCTTTTCTTTTAATAGTCTATGTAGTCTAAAAAAGGAGATAAACGAGGCCACATAGATGCCCTTTCAAATAATTTAACACACGTGAAAAGATGCAAGCGTGATTGTTAATCTTTTCATTCTTTTAGGAGTCAGAAAATAGCTTAACAGAAACTCCATAATGGTTAGTAAAGTGAGGAAGTCTTCAATGTACCAAAGGGATTGATGCTAGGATCATGGTTGATATGACTAACATTGGAACACTGATGTGGAATCATTGTGGAATGGTGGATGGCAGTAAAATAAGGCCAAGTTTGCAGTATGGATGGAGCAGACGGCTCGTGAACATACCAATACGTACAAGGTTTGATTCACGTGGTGGCACACAAATCGAGGTGACTCCGAGAAATTGCTAGAAAAATTAGTATGGAGGGAGGTAGTCTAGT
This sequence comes from Pseudotsuga menziesii, assembly GCA_001517045.1. NCBI lineage: Eukaryota > Viridiplantae > Streptophyta > Pinopsida > Pinales > Pinaceae > Pseudotsuga > Pseudotsuga menziesii. The sequence continues at coordinate 373,518 of LPNX011205905.1, read as the reverse complement.
TGGTCATTTCTTCACCCATGATATTTTTTCACAGTGGCGGAAACTTCCTACACTCATGGAGGATTATCCATACGTGAGCATGGACTATCAGGGATATCCGGAGATGCCTCGACCTCCAGGAAAGGCTTGGGGACCTGATGGTATGTATACATTATGCTTTGTGGTTGCAATAATATATAGTTTACTAGCATAGTGGTAGCTAGATCATGTGTGTGATAGATACTGATGACGTACGGTGCGCATGTGCAGACGTGGGACCACACCCTCTAGTGGGGTACCAGCGAAGCAGGGGTATGGTGGAGGGTTTAGATCCACCCTCTCACAGGTAGAGACAACCACGGAGTACGACATTGGACTCACTGCGGCTGGACATGGAGAGGTTGCTAGAGGGGGTCACCGACGATGGGTGGAAATACCTTGACGATGATCTAATAGCCGCATGCTATAGGGATCCTACGGAGTGGATCTCTCCCATGAGGAGGATCATAGTTGCCGCTGACTATGTCAGAGCGAAGAAACATGGTGACATGCCTATGGAGGAGGAGAGATCCAAGGAGGAGGAGTTCTTAGATGAGGACATAGAGTCAGAGGAGGACAACTCGGACTAGAAGCTTGTGATGTTGCCCCCAATGCATTTGATCATGGGGATTTTGTATGATATGTATGATTAGATGAGAAATCAGGTGGATATTATCATTTTGTACCGAACATTATGATATGATATATATGCACGTGGATGCACCTTTTTATATTTTTTATGGTTTTTATGAGTCTCTTTTTATTATGATTCCTATATGATGTATATGAAATATGTAAGCATGACTATATGATGATGCATGATGTAGTGTATTTCCTATATGTGATGATTGATGTGCCACTCTAAAACTTCATTAGCCATTTGTTCTACTACACTATTGATTCTTCTGGGAACATGCATGAATGAAATGGATTCGAAATGTCTAACCAAGTGTCTAGTGTGCATGAACTTTCTAAAGATACAAGGATCGCATACCTGGTAGCAGTTATTCAACTGGGAGACAAGCAGTTGGGAATCTAAGAAGACATCAAGGCGGCGAATACCCAAGTGGAGGGAGGTAGTCAAGAGACCAATGACACCGTTGTACTCAGCCTGGTTTTTGGTAGCGACACCAAAACACATTCCGTCGATATGGATCAACTCATATGACAGGGAATAAACAACCCACGCACCCGAAGTGAGATTAGGATACCATCTACTTGCTTCATTAGTGAAACCAACATAGAAAGGTGAGGTAGGATCCATATGGAGCAACCAAGGAAACAAACTTTGATACTCATGGAAAAAACGATTTGAAACAAGAAAGAAAAACTATGATGCAAGGGTACTCATGGTGAGCCACTTCAGGCATATAAAATCTTGAGGTAGATCCCATTGTAGGGGTTCTTCAAGAGGAAGTCGTTAGAGTCATCAAGGAGATATGCCCCATTTTTGAGACATCAATGGATGAAATAAGGGCCATACCACATGGAATCAAACTTCCCTTTCCCAATCTTATCATTGGCTTGGTCATAGATGAGGACTAGGTATCGCTCGCTAAAGGTGCATGGGTGGACATGGGAGTCATAGTGGGAGAGTCTTGGCCACTTCAATCATTTGGAGAGAAGCATGGCAATCCTCATTGGTCTATTCAAGCATAAGTAGGTGTTATTATAATGGTAAAGTATTGGGCAGGAGTTCGATGACAAGGCAGAGTGACAAAATCTGGCATTCAATGGGAAGAAACGATTCCACACCATGGACTAAGTGAAATGGGGTAAAACCAGTGGAATTTTCAAGAATCTCTTCGACGTCACGAAAGTGGTTCCAGGATATTAGATCAGGAGGATCATCCACGGTCAAGGATGGGAAAGGACTACTGGAAGTAGAGATCATGTAAATGGTGTTGGTGGTATTCGAGGAAGAAGTCGGAGGGTGGATCTCCTCAAGGATAGTAATATCAGACTTGTGGGAGCGCTTATGAAGGTCACTGAGGAGAAATCGGTACTCAGGAAAGTTTGGTAAATGGTGTGAATAATGACCATATAGGCCATACACTGCACATTGGTGGTTGGTTCGCAGTGACTTGTTTTTAACCGTAGGTATGGTTGGTACGTTTAAAACTGGAGCGTCATCGGTCTCGACTACATTGTGCATGTGGGTGCAAATGATAGGTAAATTGGGACAATTATGTGTTGCATGGCCTTGGACATTGCATAATGCACATGTAGGAGGATGACGTGGTTTTTTCGGTGCTTTGGGTGTCTTTCCCCCAGTCTTGTTGGGAGGAGGGGGGGTAGGAGTGGAGACAGAAGCAGTTATTGGTGTACCGGGAGGTGAGTGTGACATTTTCTCAATAGGTTGTACAGGAGCCAACAAAAATTGTGGATTTGGGGGAGGGGTAGGTGGGTCCAGGTACCACAAGGAAATACCCAAAGTGAAACCAGGCAAGTTGAGAGTAGCCATGAAGGGATTACTCATGATTTCGAGGTGGAAAGAGGAAGGGGATCGTGCGTACCAGGAATGAACCCCAATAATTCCTTGAGGGCTACAATTGAGGTTACGACTGAGGTTGAAAGGAGGTCGAAATGTTACCAGATTTGATAGTGAAAAAATACGATGTATTAGTCGATGAAGGAGGAGGTGGTAAGGACAAATAGGTTTCCATCATAGGAGCATTGAAAAATAATCCTGGGTTAGCAGCAGACATGGAAGGTGTCCACGTTGTTGATAGTAGTGTTGATGGTACAAAGGACATGCTCCAGTGTGGCTGGTCCCTTTGGATCATATTACATCAGTTGGTCGATGGTCATGATATTCCCATCATGGGGGAACATCAAGAGTCAAAATTCGATAGACGCAACGACTCGCATTTCATACATATAACTACGTCTAGGAGGAGGTCGTAATCGAGTTGGGTGTTGACAACCTCAATGTCAATCAACATTATTTTGTCAGCTAACTCAATAGGGACATTCAGGAGGACACCCTGGGGTTGATTAGCATGGCTATCATAGGAGCGAAGTGTGGTGGAAGAAGGTTGAAGGGTTGGGGATCTAATTTTCTGCCAAACAAAGGTTGGCATAACACAAGTGGATGCTCCCTCATCAATGATGCATCGATGAATGACCAAATTCTAAATTGTGATTGGAGCTTGGAAGGAAACAGATGATGGAATTCGGGGTTCTCCTTGATCCATGTCGAATGTGATCAACCTAGACTCTTAGATTCAGAGGGATCGATGATACCTAACGCAGATAACAATGCCAGATCATAGGGTAGAGTTCAAGAATAATAACGGGAAATAGACAAGAACAATTTTTATGATTTTTATTTTATATCTAACTAATAACAAGAAACAGCAATAAACATACCTTTCTTTTGAAGTGGGCCACCATAGCCGTCTGAGGAAATGGTCCCACAGCTCCACGATTTGATTCTCCAGTCTACTCCATAAGTGGTTTTCAAATGGGGAATGGATCCAAATAGGTACAAAGCTAGCTCAACGTACAACATGGGAGATGATATGACAAAAATATGAGGATAATGGCGAAAGGTGAATGGTGTGACTAAGAGAAAATGGAAAAAAGTGTTTTGGGGGAGGCCTTCATAATGTATTTATAATATGGACCAAGGTTTTTTTACCCATGGTATTTTTCTATGGTTTTTGACCCATTCTCATTTTTAGGGTTTTTTGTTCCTTTTAGGAGAGAGTGGGGATAAATCACAATAAATGCTCAACTTCCCTTCATTTATGGGGAAGAAATAATAATGTTTTGGACCATATTTGTAACACCCCGGTTTTGACCCTGTTGCATTAGATGTATATGATGTATATATTGTAAGTAATCATGGTGCGGAGCTAAAGGCCAAGGCCCCACCATTGATTGGTTATGCTATGTTTCGGGTTGAAATTGTCATCGATGGTATATCGGGGCATGCAGCATACATATTGAGTTTTGTTATCATGTAAATATGCATCTTTAATTAAATAACCCAACTAGCTATGTTCGTGGCAACTAAATTGAGAAGGGGCATGATTTTCACAAGGATAAGGGGGGGGGGATGTCAAACCTTGAGCCATGAGAGAAAATCCATGTGTCACCACCCTGTTTTGATTTTCCCATCTTTCCTTGTTTTATCCAACCAACACCTTTAAAAACTGTTGCTATTAGTTGGGGGAGTTATGGCTGGGAGTGGAGTGTGGCAGGATAGTCAGTCCTTGCCCACATGCACACTCTGTCGGAGGGTCGGGGACGTTACAATATTTAGTGGAAATATAGTTGTGAGGGTCAAAATGGAGAAAATAATGGTGGGAATATGATGTATGACTATGGTTTAGACCATGGAGAGATGGGTGAACATATTTTGGTGTTAATAGGGGATCAGGATCTCAAATAGGTACAACATTTTGGGGTTTTAGTAGCAACAAAGAATCTATGGAAAGGCTTAACCAAAATAGGGATTTGGATTGAGTTTTTAGAATAAAAATTTATGGCTCTAGATTCAATTATTGATTAGATATGAAACCCATGAAATTCTATTAAAAATGTCCCATGTCATTAGAAAAATTTGGTTAAATCATTTCCAATCTTGGGATATCATTTGGCTTCGAAAGTAGGTTTGGTAATAAAAAAATATTAGGGGTGGAATATATAGGTTGTGGTGATCTAACACATATTTATAATTGATTGTTAGATTCTCTTGATCAAAGGGAAATCAGTAGGATCAAACACACAGTGGATGTGTATTTCGTTGATATATGGCATCAAGGATAATAGCATGCAAATTCCATGCATTTTCCATGTTGGTGTATTATTAAACCCACTCATAACTTAGGATAAAATAATTAATCAATTTTGATTAATTTCCTACCCACTAGCCTAGATAGTTGGAATCCACTTGCACCTTAAATTCAACACTTTCCATCTATACCCCAGGAATTATTTAATTATGACTATGGGTTAATATTTACCACTTTATGGACTCCTAGAATTAGTAACTATGCTTTCCTACATATTTTTCCTTATTTTTCTTTTATCCATCTTTTTTGTGGATAAGGTAAAGCTAGTTAACTAGGAAACTAGTATAATTTGTTGCCAACCCATTCTCCATGATTTTTTCTCCATTTTCCAAGATTAGCATGTTTATCAATCACTCTTGACAACTCACTCATGATTTTTCTAATTTGCGAGTTCCTTGATTGATTTGGGAAGTGCTTTAGCCACCTATGGGGGTTTATCATATTTGGTAAGTCTGATTTATGAGCTAGCATTGAGTTGTCTTCCATCATATCAAATATCCTTTATAAGGATATATTACCATTGTAATAATATCAATTATCATTTTATTGATCATTCATTAATTCCTCTTCTTATCTCCTTATGCTAATTCTCTGCAATTCCCAGTGAGGTTAATTGTGTGCTTAGATTCGTAGCTTGTATATGGAATTCATGTTTCCATAAAGGCTTTAGAATTATAACATGGTATCAGAGCTTTGGGAGCTCATCAATTAATTCTCCTTTTCATATTTGCAGGTACAACGAATTCAATACGGATTCAAAATTTCATGTATTATCTCCTCTGAACTATGATGATTGGAAGCCAAAAACGAGCACATACTTGAAGATGCAATGTCTCTTTGAAGTCTCCATTAGTGCATTGAGCGAACCTGAATCTTATAAATAGAAGATTGACTGGATAAATAATTGTGATAGAACTTATGGAATTATGTGTTTGGGAATGTCTTCAAATATACATCATCTCATGGATTCTGATGAGTATCCATTTGAACTTTGGAACAATTTGGACAAAGCTTTTGGTGTGTAGTAAGAAGAATATGAAGCATGGAGTGAACCCCACATCTCCTTATCTAGTCTCTCTCAAGATGTCTTGGCCTCTACATTCTATGATGAATAAGTCTCTCATACAGTTCTTGTTGCTGCCACCCTCTTTGATTCAAATGCTTCCTTCTTCAATCAAGAAGAAAATATTAAAGAACAATATTTTTATGTGTCTCTTGAAGATATTGATGATGAAAAAGAAGTGGAAGATGGATATTGATGATGAAAAAGAAGTGGAAGATGGAGCTATTATTTCTATTGATGACGATTCACTCACACATTCATTGTTCTCTATTCCTTCTATCCTAGATTCTGAGATCTATGTGCCAGATCCTTCACACTTTTTGCATACCTCTCTCAGTGATGGTGCACAAACTAGTGTATTCCTAGATGTTTTCTTAGCCAAATCAAGTCCTATTTGTGTCATGCCACTCACCATACCTGATCTCATGCACTTCTGCATCTCATCCTTTGTTCCTGACATCAATAATCAGAGCCTCCTTGAATATTTTGAACACCTCCTTCCTTCCTCCTTTCATACTTTTACTATAAAGGATTCATTATCAGTGTATTCCCATGAATCTACTGATATGCTTATATATGTTCTTTTGGATTCTTTGGAAGCTATATCAACCCATAGAGCCCTTCCATTCACACTCTTTGATACTATGGCTTCTCTATATTCCTACATGATCACTTGCACACATCCTCTCTATGTAAATGAAGTTGGATATTTCATACATTCTCTTGGAAACTTATTTAAACTATATGGAGCTGATTTCATCTCTATTGGTTCAAAGTTCAAGTCATTACATCATCTTGGAGCTGATTACAACTCTCAAGTGTCACTGCCCCATATTTTGACATTTGGTATTTAAAATCTAATATGAATTAACTCAACATTTTATTTGCTAGTATGTGTAGGACTTAGTTCGACTGAGTAAACTATAATTAAGACATGATAAACCAAATTATATGTTGTTACTATGGTATGATGTCACCATGAATATTATGTTACCATGTTTATGTGGGCACGATGTTGAGATTATCATGGGATTCTTGTGTTTTACGATGATAGTATATGTTTAAATGTTTTCATTTATAAAATATGAAATATATGATATGGTATGTCGATAGCATATGGTGATGTGGATGAATTAATTATTATATGTCATGTGTAGTTTTTATGAACCAGAATTGTTACATGAAATGAAATAATGATGATAATATCGATCAATCGATAATCAAGTGGAATGCTTGTTATGAACATGTATTCTTTTCAAAATACTAACACATAAGGCACAAGGGCTAAGTGATAGCCAATTACTAAATATGATGTGTGGATTAGCACATACTTATGCAAGGAACCTTATTGACCAAACTGATGATATGATGACACACTCCGATAATCTTGATAGCAGCAAAGAACAGTTTGATAGGGTATAGACCCAGTATGTTGAGAGGGATGGATGTATTTTCCACCCTATGTTACTATGATACCCGAGGTCGTGGGAGGGTCATGCTGAGACACGCTCCCCAAGTTGTTATGATGGCGATGATAGCATGACTTCTAGGAGATGCTAGGTCCACTGTTCAGCTGACGCTATCACTCTCAGGTTCTTATGTGGTCAGGTTGGTGAAGCCGACATCCACTTCTATACTAGCAGAGGAAGGATAGGGAGGATGTAGACGTAGGTTAGGATGGGAGGATGTGTTAGATAGTACTGTTGAGAGTTGGGTATTCCTTGATACCGAGTTAGTGGTAGTAAGTACCCATCTTTGTATTTACTGGTTAAGTCAATAAGAACATAAAGAAAGGATATCAAATCGTAAAATAGATTAACGATTAAATAACTGAGAATGTTAAAAATATGAATGATTTCTCTTTCTGCATGAGGAAATTACTATTATTAGTTAGCATGTATGCATAGGTGGGATGATGTTTGTTTATAGTGCATGTATGACTTTTGCATACACTGGCCATGCATGCACACCTTCTACATGTACGTTAGTATTGATGTACAACATACTTTTCACTTGAATAGTGGTATCAATTGTCATAGATAACTTAGTTAAGGATATATATTAATCAACTTAGATAATGAATGGTTAAGTTGATAGTGTGTGAAATAAATGAATTAGGCATTGTATGTAAACACTACAATAAATAGTTAAGATAGGTAACGCTAAAGTGAATCATCATATACAAAACATTAACACTAGAATTTTATTGTTTAACTATTAATCAAGATTAATTAACCATTAAGGGTACCTAGTTCATTAATATAAAGATATTATGTTTATACAAATTTACTTATCTATCAAACAAATAAATGTTACTATTATTATTCACCATTAATAAAAATAATAATAATAATTATTACGTGTTATTATTGATTATTAAGTTTAATAATAATATTGATAATGGTATAACTATTGTTAGATACACATAGAAGCTTCATTGAATATAATTAAAAGAATTATTTAACTCTCTAAATGTTTTACATAATTTATAAAATATATATTATTATCATTTTTATTGTTAGAGGTTTAACCAAATGAAAAGTGATATTGTAACTTAATATCATTATATTATCCACTTTAAATGATTGGTACCCATCTTTGTATTTACTGGTTAAGTCAATAAGAAAATTTAAAGAAAGGATATCAAATCATAAAATGGATTAACTAGTAAATAACCGAGAATGTTAAAAATATGGATGCTTTCTCTTTCTGCATGGGGAAATTACTATTATTAGTTAGCATGTATGCATAGGTGGGATGGTGTTTGTTTATAGTGCATGTATGACTTGTGCATACACTGGCCACACATGCACACCTTCTACATGTACGATAGTATTGATGTACAACATACTTGTCACTTTAATAGTGGTATAAATTGTCATAAATAACTTAATTAAGGATATATATTAATCAACTTAGATAATGAATGGTTAAGTTGATAGTGTGTGAAATAAATGAATTAGGCATTGTATTTAAGCACTGCAATAAACAGTTAATATAGGTATCGCTAATGTGAATCATCATATATAAAACATTAACACTGCAGAATTGTATTGTTTAACTATTAATCAAGATTAATTAACCATCAAGGGTACCTAGTTCATTAATATAAAGATACTATGTTTAGACAAATTTACTTATCTATCAAACAAATAGATGTTACTATTATTATTCACCCGGTTAATAAAAATAATATTTATTATTATTATGTGTTATTATTGATTATTAAGTTTAATAATAATATTAATAATGGTATAACTATTGTTAGATACACATAGAAGCTTCATTGAATATAATTAAAAGAATTATTTAACTCTCCAAATGTTTTACATAATTTATAAAATATATATATTATTATCACTTTTATTGTTATAGGTTTAACCAAATGAAAAGCGATCTTGTAACTTAATATCATTATATTATCCACTTTAAATGATTATTTAAATTTTATTTTGAAAATAATAAAACATTATGATTGAATTAGAATGGATTGAGTAACAAGAACCTAAATATCCTCTCCATGAAATTCAAAGTAATTATTATGTTATCTACTGTTGTAATCTCACAGATCACATAGGGTTACCAATAATACACATAGAAACATACAAACATAGCATATACAAGAGACAAGAAGAGATAAGGAAGTAACAGATTATATTATATTACATGAGGGTCCATACATATACAAAAATGAACGAAGTTTTCATCTGGCTCAACAGCCTAATATATATGATTACAAACGGTTACAAGTAACTACCTGTCGATTCGTTCAACTAACATGACTTCATGCAGCCAACCTAATCTCTGATTAGTCGGCTATTCGACTAGTAGGCTCACTGACTAGCTCCTCCAACATCTCCCCCGGGAACAAAATATTTCTTCATCCCGAAGAAACAAGAGAGGTGTTAACACTCTGTTAAATTTTGGTCATAAGAGATACATGGGAACTTCAACCTTATCGAGAGGTTTTGGGAAGGTGGATTAGTGTTCACAGAAGGGGCTAATGGCACACAAAAGATAACATTCAGCCATTGGAATAAGTCTCTATGGTGAATGTCGAAAGCAACAAAAAATTCTGTGGATCGGAGATGCAAGATAAAGAAGAGAACATTGGGTGTGCTAAAAGCATTAAGTGGGAATCATGATTGAAGGCTGAGATTGATCAGATGGTAGATCAATGGCATCAAAACATTTCGCACGGTGAACATGCTCGACCAAAGCCACTTTTCCAAATTGCGAAATAGGTTAAAGGACGGAGGCATCTAAAGGTCGAGAATGGGATCCAAGAAGATCCACAGTTGTAATTGATTTCGCATCTCAGATTTGCGAGGACGCAGCAGCAATTTTGGATTGTGAAAAGTGGTATGGGCCGCACAGATCGATGGTCACTACGGGAAAGGAAGGAGATCAACGGTCATAGTTCATTTCGCAATCTTTATTAACACAGAGGGAACCAAAACCTCACTTTGCGAAGAATGGTAGGGTCCGCCCAGATCAACGGTTGTGAAGAAAGTCGATCTTGATCGACGGTTGAGCTGCACATGCACGAAGTAGGGAAAGATGTAGCATAAAGAACCTCACATGCCTATGGTTTAGATTGCAAAGAGTAATATCTATGGTGCAAGCCACCTGGGAAGGGCACGAAGTTTATGTTGTGTGAAAAGCTATAAAGGGGTCCACGTGAAGTTGCAAAGATTTGTCTTTTCTAAAACCTCGAAGCTGCCAAATATCCAACCACATACAGAGCACCAACACGGATCGACCAGGAGACTATGCTACAGAACAAGGTAGGCCGCTGATACCCTCTTAGTGCTATTTAAAAATGGACCTAATAGGAGCGAAAGAAGTGGTAGGGGTGAGAGATGATGTAGAACCTGAGGCCACAGGTCAAAGGGCAGAAGAAATCCTGGTAGATGAGAATGCTGAGATCTTTGATACCATCCTGGTGGGAGAAGCCATTGAAACCACCAGAGGAAAATTGAAATTCTTAAGGAACAAGGTGAATATACTTGCGGTGTTTTTAAATATTTCTTCCATTTCTTCTCTATTGGCCAAACCCCCCATTGCCTTGAGTTTGTCGAATGGTGTGCAGACAATTTCTCTGTCACCGAAGGTGTCATTATGAATAAATCAAAGTCTAAAATCCTTTGCTCAGTCCAATCTTCCGTCATCTGCAAAACCCTGCAAATCCTAGATGAATTCGTCCATATATCCCAAGATTACCAGGAAGAAAATACTATACGTTGTTTTAAAGAGTCTACAAATGAAAGTAAAGAAACCTTCTTGAAAACCTGTTCTAAACCCAATAGAGAACCCATCGATCTGTCTTACCCTATTGACCTCAACCAATTCAATGAAGAAACTCAGTGGTGTACATCCCTAGCTAGTCAGTTTCTAGGTCTAGATACCGACGCTTATGTCCCAGAGTCATTGTTGAGTCTTTTGTTCGTCTTGAGTACTTGTCCGGTCGAACCTGAATTGCCTGGACAATCCTATCAATCTTGCTGCCTTAAGTTTGATGGGTTCCTGGCCGAGAACATCCGTTCTCAGTTAGCGAATTTCCACGGCACTAGAATGTTCAGATTCCAGTCCTTTTTGCTTAGGATGCTTATAGCTTATAATGAGGAAGACCTACAAGTACCAGAACTAGAAATCACTGCTAATATGGCCATAGATTACTATAAATTCATGAATCAATTGATGGCTAAAATATATGACCTCTTCTTTCAAGAGAGGTTACCTAGGGTGTTTTCTGAGATGAGGAAAATGCTGCAGCTGTCAAATAGAAAGAATATAGGGGACTGGTTCCTAATAGAATTCAGAACGACCATAAGGTTGTACAGCTTCATACATCCACCCTACATTCTGCCAGCTTTTTGACTTCCATGGTTTTCTCCCTGGAATTGATCCGGCAAAGACTCATTGTTGAAGAAGAGCACTTCTTGAACTTTAAGAAAAGATCGAATTTGATTTTCCCATGGGATGTGAGACCATACACAGTTAGGAGTAGAGTTGATTTTCCCCTTGTTACCAACTTGCTCAGAGGCATGGAGTTTTCCCTTGGACAAACGGTAAATTATGACCCTCACAAGATAATCTCCAAAATAAGGAAATCTCACAAATGCAAGCCTTTTGAACACACTGAAGTACCTGGACTCATAGAAGCAGCAAACTAGGATGATTTCCCTAATCCTGCCTCGATGAATACTAGCATAGAGCAAAGCACTAGCTCATAACTACCGGGGATAGCTTCTCCGCAATGAGAATTGGATAAAGTAGTTGCAATAGCTGGAGGATTCTCATCATTGGTTAGCTATTCAACGAGTTCAATAAAAAGAGGGGGTCCAGAGCCCATGGACACTAAAGAAGTGGACACGGCCAGCATGCCCAAAAGGCAGAAAATAGAATGGGGACAGTAGTTGGTGCAGGTTAAGAGGAGCCAGGAAAAGGGACAGGCGAAGAAGAAGAATTTATCAAAAGAACAACAATAGGAAGAGTCCAAGACATTCGAATTGCAAATACAAGAGTATGTATTTGACGGGAAGACTCCAAGAAAGCATGCATCCAAATAGGACTAGATAGGATCTTACTGAAAGAGGGCTGATAAAACTTTAAAGGAGATGACATAACTATATAGCGAGGCATCACAGTTACCTTGCCCCAATGTGGCGCTGAAAACTATAAGAGATCATGCCACTGACACCCTTAGCTTAGCCTTGGCAATGGGGAACAAGGTGTCAGAAGTCAGTGTGAACCTCTCGAAGGTTCCCACTACTGACATAATACACCTTAACAAAGAGACTGGAGATATATTGAATGCCAGAGTGCTTAAGGCTACCATACAAATGTCCAAGCTGGAGGAAAGTAAAGAAAAAACTTTAAACCTTTTAAGGAAGGTGAGAGTGGAGAACAAAGCACTCAAAGCCCAAATCAACAATTTACAAATTGAAGCAATGTAAATAAAAGGACCGGCACATAAGGGGATTTTGGCTTAGAAATTGCTCGATGATAAGGAGAAGGAGATCGAGACCCTAAAAAAGAAGCTAAAAATACCTGCCACCCAGCTCACCCAAACGAAAGAATTGGCTGACTTTGAAAGAGAAAAAGAGACTTTGAACGCTGAGCTTACCAACCGCAAAGACAATCTACTAAAGCTAGAAGAAAAGGAGAGGAAGTGGGAAGAAGACATCCAGCTTTTGAAGAAAAGCGAGGTAGAATTACAAACCAGATTAGCAATGAAGGAAACTGAGCTTCAAGGAAGAAGTGTGGAGAGTACAATCCAATCCACAGGTGTGGATGGAGAGATGGATACCGGTTCCCTCTCTAGAGAAATATCCCAGATAGGCCTGAAAGATACAGAGCTCATTCAACTAAAGCAGCAGATCGAGGAACTAGAAAAATAAAGGGTCAAAGAGAAGCAAGGAAGAGAAAAGACAGAAGAGAAATTCCAAGGACTGATTCAACAAAATTCCAAGTTAAGCCAACAGGTGGTTGGTAAAATTTCCTTGAAAGGCACTAGACATTTGATCTGGGATCAGATCATTATAGAAGCTGACAAGTTCCGGCCTTACCTAGATTTCATTGAAGAGTAGGAAAGTGCTATGGTAGAAGCCAAGAAGAAGGTCCTGACAGTATTAGGAGAGACACAGAAAAGGCCCTTGGAGACAACGGAAAATGCCATTACTTTCCTAAGCTCTTTGTCGGATGATTCCCCCAACCGATATAGTATCCAAAACAGGGTTGCTATTGTCTCCAGAGCTAGAAAGGTAGTTGCTAAGCACAGGATGTTGGAGATTGTACGGGCCAAAATAGAAGTTATTGACCACAAAGTTCTGGAGGTCATCAAGCTATTCAAACCATTGGTACGCAAAGGACTTCCTTTTTTGGGGAAGAAAAGGGTACTTTATTATCCCAGAAGGAGTATCGGGAGTGCTTGGTTCATTTCCAATTAGACAACAACAAGTTTGGAGATATGCAACAATCATTGTCAGGGAAGATAATTTTTGATAATAAATTGACCAATGATTTTGAATTGTTGTTTGATTTTAAAACCACATGCGCCAAGGTCCCTGATACTTCATACCCGGAAACAATGGATCTCAAAGCGCAAGCATATGACATGGCAATCGCGAACCTACCTGGTCCTAATTTATGGAGAATCATTCAGCAATATGGGTAGACCAAATTCAAAATGCATCCATAGGAGTGAGAATGACAATACGTGGGAAGTTTTCTCTACGTTGCACACCTATTCCAACGGTCGCTTCGCTCATAACTTTGTACAGTCATCACCCTCCAGATGGAAGTATAGGAAACTCTCGTGCATATTTCTTCTTGCATTCCACATTTCATTATTTAGCTGTTTCATGCAAATTGTAGCCAATGTGCCACCTAAGAGTGTGTTAAGAGATTTCCTTCAGTTGTAACAAATTTTGATTCCCGAATGCTGGTTTAGGAAGTCCAAATTGCTATAAATATACCTCCTGAAGAAGGAAAAAGGGTTGAAACCAATGTAATTTTGTTGTGTATGCTTTCAAGAGTATTTTAATAAAATTGTAGATCCGAGGTCAACGTTTTACACAGGGATTCATGTGTTGTTCATATTACAGTCTGTTACTTCCTTTCTCATGTGAATGTTTTTCCAGTTTATCTCTTCCATTATGTTTTCTTTCATCTCTAAAATAAGTGTATAACAGTTTGGAATTCATACATGCTATGCTCCGTCTGTTCAGATATTCACCAAAGTTTTCTTCTAAAGTTAATACAGAATTCATTTTCTAATGCTTTGTGTTGATGGTCTGTTCATGTTCTTCTTTTCCACCAGACAATTATAAATCGACTGTGATTGAATGGCTATCTTGCCTCTAAGTTGAAATCGCCTGCATAAGTTCTGTTCATTTATGTTACATTTCTTGACCCCATCGCCCAATGGTTCTGTGTCTTGTTTCAACCAATTTTACAAACAATTTATAGTTTCACTTATACATATCTGGCATTGTTAATATTTGGTGAGAGATCCCTCTCGGAAGAGTAGAAGGCCAGTTCTCTCTTCGAAAGTGGTTTTGCTGTTACCTGGGAGCGGGCCTTCCGCAAACTTGGGCTCAATTCTAGTGCTAACAGGAGGTACTCAATAGTGTACTATCTAAGGTAGTTACTTCTACTATGGTTTTTCTTCATGGACTGTGTAGTCGGATAGTTGGTCGTTTTTGCACACATACTTCGACAATGGCTTCTGCTGTAACGACCAGTTGGTGCTGAAACTCTGACCAGTTTTGTAGCATTGGATGTCGATAGTCAAGGTTGTGATGCTTGATAGAGTTAGCATCTTCTCCTGGATGGTCAAGTCTGTAATGCTTTCCATGTCGGGACCCATAGATTGAGCCTTTTCTTCTGTTGCATCCAATAGTCTCTTCATCTGTGGGTAGATTGTGTCTAGCTTGTCGAGGCTTGGTAGTGCTTGATGTACTCACTGGTGTGCTTGTTTTTCCAGTTTCTGTAATTTGGTTGTTTCCAATACAATTTGGTCTTTTATTGTACTTCTCATTGTTTCTTCCCAGCCTTTCTTTCTAGTTCTTAGATTTGCTCACGAGTCTGGAAGGTTTGCTGAAATACCTGCCCGTAGTAGGTGGGAAAATTACGCAGAACTTATTCTGTAATGATAGACTCTTCCAAATGGTCCTGCAGTACCTTATGAGCTTTAGAGAACATTGTCTACTGTTGCCTTAATAGTCTGGATGTTTCTTCTTTTTTCTCTACTTTTGTGTTTTGTAGATGTGTTTGTAGGCTCGACACCACAGTTTGAAATAGCTAATATGCTTTCTCCAGCAGCTTGTCGGTGTCGGCCTCTATTGGTCCTGGTATTACTATTTGGACTAGGCTTCTGCAGTTTGATAGGAATTCAGTTTGCTCTTTCTTAGTGTTGTCGAGCTATTCTTGTCTAGTCTTGCTTCTTGCTACTGCGTCTGTGGCGAGGGATTCTAAGAGTTATCCCAACTCTCCATCTCTTAATTTCGCTATGTCGACTGTAGTAGTCGATCCTAGTTGGTTGAGGTGGATCACTGTCAGCCTTTGTTCTTTGTGGTGCTCCTTTTTCTTTTTGTCTTTTCTCTTCCTTTTGTGTTTATGCTAGTGCTGGTCTATGTTGGTCTGTTTGTTGTTCTTCCCGTGGTTGATTTTCAGACTGCTAATTTCCTGGCTGCTGTTCTTTGTTAGGCTGAGCTTCATTGGTTGGAGGAATTTATGTCTGAGCTTCTTGGGTAGAAGTTACAACTTGGTGTGTATCTGGTAGACTTGGAGCTAGTGTTTCAGGGTTTGGAAAAGTTCTGGATTGGGGGGTGGTTATGGAGAAGGTGAGTGGTATGGTGTGAGTGGTGTGGTTGGGATGTTTTTGGTCGACGGGGGATCTTCGACTTCTGGTGGTGAATTAGCTGGGTTGTCAAAGAATAGGTTGTCGATCACCTGGTTGATTGTTAATATATCTTCCTGGTCATTTTCTTCCAAGTCTCCCACTAGTTCATTGGGTGGTGGAGGATGGTTGATGCTTGATAGGTTAATAGATGAAGTGCAGTTGGTGATGATTTCAGAGGTCTTGTCGAGGTTCCTTAAGAATGTGGATTTGATACTTCCAACAGCTCTTGGTTTCTGAGGTATATGGCTGACTTGTTGTGATAGGATCTGGTGTGCTGAGCTAGACTCGATTAATGGACAGTTGGTGGTAATTTTCTGAGCAGAGGTAAATAATTCAGGGAGTTTTTCAATGAATGCCTGGAAGTCACCATCTTTATTGAGTTGTTCTTTTAATGTCTCCGGCATAGCATTTTTACAGATATCGACAGGGATGATGGTGAGTGGCTACGAGATATCTTCTTGTGTAATCTGAGTTGGGGATGGGAGTGGATGGGTGGAAAATAGATCAACAACATCCTCATCGACTAAAGGGTTTGTGGTTTTTACCTTTTTCGGTCTGCCTTGCTTTGCTCCTGTGTCAATAAACCACTTAAACTATGTCTCGACTGATATTTTGTTTGTTGTAGCATATTCCATAATGTCGAAAGCAGTAGCCAACAGTTCTTCTTCGTCTTCTTATTCGGAAAGGATAAGCTTACGCTTCCCCTTCTCTTTTTCCTGTTTTGTTTTCTTTTTCCTTGTGGCTGCTATTTCCTTTGTTATTTTCTTTAGATTTTGTTTCATTATAGCATACACTGGATTATCTGATTCAATCTCTTCCTCTAACGGTTCTCCTCCCTCCTGTTGATGAGTCAGGATGATACTTTGTTATGTCGGTGTGGCCACCTGATGTTCAGTCGGTACACTTCCAATTTGGAGAGGTTGTGACACAGTTATTAGTTGAAGCTTGCTGGTATCCTATGTCGGTATATCCTCTGACATGCAGGTACTAATATATAAGTGGAGTTCATAGTCCTCCTCTTTTTCTTTGTCGGTCAATGGTTCTTCAATCTGCTGATTCATTTATTTAGCCTTTGCTAGTATCGACAGCTTGGTACTTCATTGGTGGTCAATTTTGAACTAGTATGTCAGTGCTTTGATGGTTTTGTTAATGAAGTGTGACCCTTGGTCACTGATTAAGGTTATTGGGAATCCAAATATAGTAATTATGTTTTTATAGATAAACTTAGCAGCTACCTCGCTGGAACAGGTTTCAACAGGTTCTGCCTCTGCCCATTTGGTTACATATTCTACTGTAGTTATTATATACCTCGCACGTGTTCTTTTTGCTGGTATTGGAAATGGTCCTATGAAGTCGATGGCCCAAATTTCAAATGTCAGACTTGGGTTTACTAATATCAAGGGCATTTCTGTACTAGTCATAGGTCAACCTAGTCATTGGCATCGGTCGCATTGGCTAACAAACTTCTTACACTCCTTGTACAGTGTCGACCACCATAGACCTGACTGTTGGATTTTCATGGTAGTTGTATCTTCTTGGAAATGTCCTCCCGCCAGTCCATAGTGTGCCTCATGCATAATATCTTCTCTTTCTTGTTTTAACACACATATCCGAAGGATATCGTCCAAGCCCATTTTATATAAAAATCCATTTATGATGCTGTATGGTGCAGCTTTCATGGCTAGGATTTGTTTCTTTTTCGTACTCATGCCATCTGGTGCTTGACCATTTTCCAAGAATTGAGTTATGTCTTCCAATTCTACAAAAGCATCTTCTATTTAGAATAAGTGTGCATCCGACAGGTCATCTTCAACTCCTGTCGGCTCCTCCCCTGTGTCGATCCTTGACAAATGGTCGAGTCCGAAATTTAGTTTTCCTGGTCTAACGATGACTTCAAATTCAAATTCCTAGAATCGTAATAACCATCAACAAATCCTCCCATGGTGCAAAGGTTTGTTGACAAGGTATTTCAATTCTTGGTGGTCAGTATAGAAGATAAAAGGGTTGGCTAATAGGTAATGTCGGTACTTTTGTAGCGCAAAGACCATACCTAATGCTTCCCTTTCTGTTGTCGAATAGTTTCTTTCTACTTTGTTTAGCTTTCTGATGCTGTATACTATTGGATAGTCCATTCCATCGTCCCCTGGTTGTGTTAAGATCACACCTATTACTAGGCCTAATGCGTCGATATGCACATGGAATTTAATCGACCAATTCAAGAATCTGAGGATAGGTGCTTTGACTAGTTTCCTTTTTAATGTATCTAATGATATATTACATTCCTCTATCCA
>LPNX011205905.1:334146-354672 GCA_001517045.1 Pseudotsuga menziesii | reverse complement strand
TTTATTGAAATTCTATTGGTTCTTGAATTCCAACTCACAAAAACTTATTTTGGCACGTTTTCTTATAAGCCCCATTTTAGACCCCAAATTTCCTCTAATGACTAGTAGTTTCAAGTCTAGGATGATCTTTATTTTGGAAAAGTCAACCTTGATGCCTTCTTTGCATACAATGTACCCTAGTAGTATTCCTATAAGAGTTAGGAATATGCATTTCCTTATGTTAAGAGATAACTGGATTTCTTGGCATCGTTCTATCTTGAGCCTTATCCATTTGCAGTGATCTTTCAACATGGAGTAGATTATCCAATCATCGAAATATACTGCCTTTTTTTGTAAATATATTCTTGAAATGTTTTGACAAAAATTCTCGAAAATATTGCAGGTGCATTTTTTAGACCAAAAGGCATAACTTTGTAGGCAAATGAACCGAATTCACATACGAATGTAGTCTTTTTCTGATCTTCTTTGGCTATTGGTACTTGGTTATATCTCGAGAATCCATCTGTAAACGAGTAACATTCATGTCCTGCAACTTCATTTAAGATTTCATCTGCGTATTGTGTTGGGAATGGGTCTGTTAGCATGACTTTGTTTAGTTCTCTGAAATCGACACAAATCCTCGGTTTTGTTAGGTCGTGTTTCTTTGGATGGATGACCATCGGGCTTTCCCATTCTGACTGGTCGATAGGGTAGATAATTCCTCCTATGAGCATATTATCGATCTCTTTCTTGACTATCTCTTTGTACTTATGAGCTAATTTGTATGGTCTTTTCTTTACGGTTCGGGCATCGGGTTTGATGTCGATCTTCATTTCGCCCATTTCATGGAATATCCCTTTGAGATCTTTATAGTATCGAGAAAAACAATCCTAGAATTCTTTCAATAGATTTACTATTTCAGTTGTTTGCTCTTCACTCCAATAATCGCCAATTCTTGCCATTTTTGGTCGTTCATCATTTGATATGTTAAAATCTTTAGTTTTCATTTTGGCACCCATCCATTCTGGTGCTTTGGCTTCATTGATCAGTTGAATCCCTTCTTTGAACTGTGAGAATGTAGCAGGGAAGTCTG
The DNA here is from genome assembly GCA_001517045.1 of Pseudotsuga menziesii. NCBI lineage: Eukaryota > Viridiplantae > Streptophyta > Pinopsida > Pinales > Pinaceae > Pseudotsuga > Pseudotsuga menziesii. Next base: position 353,600 of record LPNX011205905.1, on the reverse strand, counting down.
CTGCGGTCATTCAGTCAGTGTCTTCTTTGTCGGTTGTGTTGACTTTAAGTACTGTTCATATTGGTTTTGTTGTTTCTGAGTGATATGATTTCCATCAAAATATTTTTCCTTCTGTATTTTCATTTTCCATTTGCAGTCTTGTCGACTATGGTATTACGTTGGTTTGAATGTTCTTGCATGATATTTTTGGTCGATCATGGTTTGGTATCAGACTGTTGTTTCTAGTTGGTTCTATGAATGCTTTTATCTGCTTTGTAGTTTCGACTAGTTTTTCATTTTGTGATATAAAACTGAATTCCTTGATGAAGTTTTCTCTAAGTTCGTTCCATTGGAACGTTTCACCTCGTGCTTCTTCCATCTTATACCATTTATTTGGTAAGTCGGCTAGCGTCGAGGGAAATAGGTGTGGCCATGTACATTCATCTTTATAACCAAGTCTTCTCCATTCTCTTTCACATGTTTTTATATGTTCATATGGGTCTTGTCCTTGTATGGAGATAGGTATTTGCACCTATTTAGTCAGCTTCCTTCCTCCGTATATTTCTACGAAGTAATTCGAAGCGGTCATCCAAGTCTGCAGTCTCGACTGATGGGTATCCCACCATCGAGCAGCTTGTCCTATAAAGGTTTCTACCAGGATTTATAGTCGGCCATGTTCACCTAGGTTCTTAGATACTTGCTCTATATGCAGAACTGGGGACTCTCTTTCTTTATACCTTGGGTTTTGTCTGATACTTGTATTTTTTGGGGTTAAGGTAGGGTATTCCCTAGTTTTCCTTTTGAATATTTTTGGGATGATGGAGACTGAGAAACATTGATGGGTTGGTTTTTTCTATATAGCCTGAATGGTCCAACAACCCCTTGCTTGAGTTTCATAGTTTTTGACTTTCCCATCATATAATTTTGCGTCTGAATTATATCCTACTAAGTCTTGGTTGCCTAAGTGAAACTCACTATAGATATTGGGTTCACTGTAGTCTTCATTATTTTGAATATGATATAACTATTTGATGTCTACTTATTCATCAATGGGTTCAATCAAAGGTTCTCCTTGGGAAGGATGAATAGGAACGATAAATTTTTGTCCATTCCCTTTTAATTTTATCCTTTCTTTGTATAAAGATATTGATGCTTTCATTTTTCTTCCCCATGGTCGACCTACCAAGGATGGGAAGGAGTTGGATCCTTCTTTAGGGTTGATGATTTTAAAGTCGACTTTAGTCAATTTTTCTTTTATTGTCGTATCGACATTTCTCCAAACCCCAATGGATTTGATCAGCCCCTGGTCGGCTAACTTGAGGTAAATTCCTGATTCGTGTAGTTGAGGTCTACCCAATTGTTCCCATGTATCTCGAGTCATAATATTTACTTGTGATCCGAAGTCGAGGACAACTTGTCGAACATGGTATTCTTCGATTTCCAGATCAACAAGTGGGTCGGCGTCGCTCTTGTCTTTTTGGTTCAATCTACATATATATATATATATATATATATTCTGATTTATTACTGTGTTTCATATTATACAATAATTCAATGAATTGAGACACCAATTTATCATTCTGTACTAAACATATTAAGTCTTCAACTGTATTGTGTCAACAATCATCGTCTGCTTCCTGTCTAGCAAATTCTTTAAACATGTCTGATGCATCGTTATATAATTGTTTTTGTTTAGTTGGGTTAGGATAATCATTATTTTCTTTGATTTTGGTTATACATTGATTACCGTTTCCAATTTTTTTTCCTTGTCGGGTTAATATGTGCAGGTTCTTTGTATTGATTACATCATGTTTTTGAACACACAACAAGACATTAACATTTTTCTTTTTATTAATCTTGTCGAGCATGGTGGGACAATCTTCTAATGAGTGATCGCCCATGCCACAACTAGTACAAAATTTTAGATCGGTTCTATCCTTGTATGTATAGTCTGCATAGCAGTGTCCTTCTTTATAACATGTAAAACACTGGATGGGTCGTCGTGGTCGATTGTCACGATTTCCAAAAAATCATCCTCGACCTCCATATCCTTCACAATGGTTGTTGAATCGACGCTCATACCGACGACCTTCATATCTTTGATTATTCATATCGTTTTGATCATTGGTTCTTTGGATGTTATCATTATTCTGTGCGACTGCATTCGTTTGGTAGACAACTTGATAATTTTGTCGATTCTTCAAGTTTAAGTGGCAGTCGGGCGTTGCATGACTTTTTACCTCGCAGATTGTGCACCATGATGTTTTGTCATTTTTCATGTTATATGGGCAATATTTCATTGTATGTTATCCATGTTCTTGGAAAATGTTGCAGAAGCATTTCGTTTGGATGAAATGAACCTCCTGTCGACTTGTTTCTTGTCGACAGTTATCTTTAGTGTGTCCAGTCGTGGAGCATTTTGTGCACCAGACATCCTAATTCTTGAGGTTCAGTGCTTTCAAATATTTCTGCATTATTTTAGCTATTCTTTCAGCCCAGTGTCAACGGGATATGTTGGGAAATATTCATCCATCTCTACTTGCAGAGCTTTGGTAAGTGCGTCTTCGTATGTCTTAAACGTCTCCAAGCTTATGTGTCACCTGAATTTCTGTGATAGACCTGCCAAAAACCACTGAATTAATAATTTTTCATCAATTACATAGTCTAGTTCGCTAAGGAGGTCTTTCCATCGTTTGTCATATTCCCGGACGGACTCTGCTGGTTTCTGAGATGTTGTTTTCAGCTTTTTGGCTGTCAGATGTTTTGCATCTAGAGTTTTAAAGAAGGACAAGAATTGTGCTTTAATGTCTGCTTTGGATGCTTAGGGAGTTCTCTAGATATAGGTCATATACCACGTTAGTGCTCTTTTCCATAAAGCACCAGCGAACTGTGCCATCTGTCGTTCTTCAACCGTAACTTGATTTGCCTCCCATATTGACTCACATATGAACCAATGTCATCTAGGGTATTCGTCACCCTCATAGAGAGGGATATGTGCTGATCTGTGACCCATGTCGGTATCGCTGTTGTTGTCTCCTTCAGGAGGTGGTGGTGGTGGGGGTAATGGGATGTTTTGTTTGTCTCGTTGTTTGGAGTTGTTGTCAATGAAACTTTCATTTATTCTCTGACAAGCATTCAGTTTAGGTCGAATTCTCTTATCGATGTCCAACTGCACTGATTTGTCTGCAAGTTCGACAGTTCCTAATTTTGCAAAGCTATGTTTGGCAGGGGGGTGCTCCTTCATGTGTAGGGTAAAGCAAGTGGATACTTCAGTTGGAAGGGTATTCCTGAAGTGTTACCCAATTTCCTTCCTCCGGTCGACGGATTACTAAATGATTATCTTCATTTACTTCGTTGTCTAGTCAGCTCCATATACCGAACTCACCAGCTCTTAGTCGCAAGTCTTCTTCAATAATGGATTGAATTCAGGTACTCAGATCTATTGGAGACAGAGGTCTTACCTCCTAGGGAATTTCTAGTTGGAGAGCTTCTCACCGCTCTATCCACAAGTCTTCTTCCATAAGTGATGCCTCTTCATCCACGCCTTATCCCTGTCAGTCATGACCCGACTCTGGCGGATTTCTTTCTTGTTCAGTCATCCCAGTGGTCATTCTTCTTTGCAGCACTATATCCTTCTCTCTTCTTTCTTCCCTTCTTCTTAGCCTCTTCTCCCTTTCTAACCTTTGCAAGTCTGATGTACCTTTATGTGTCACTGTCCATTTGATTTCCTTTTTAGGTCAACTTTTCATTGTTGGTGATGGTATTTTCTTTAGTTGACTAGAATCCTTTTTACTTTACCCCGACACATGACCAACTACCCCCCCATTGCCTACCCTATGCTTTAAAAAGATCAGATAGTTCTATTTATTTGCTTAGGAAGTACTCCCACTCCCTTTCGGCAATGAATTTTTCCCACTTCTTCTATTTCTCCACCCAGTTAGAATTTGGTGGTGGTTCATGTAGTGATGGACGAGGTTCTACGATATGGCCCACTCCCTTCTCTATTAGGAATTTGAACAAAAGGGTCAATAAGGAGCAAATAAACTGCTCAGTGAGGTCTATATAAAACATTTTCTCAATGCTTTCGACAAAAACTCTTTCCTCCACAGCTTGTTCTTCGTAGAATTCGTCTGTGATCTTTTCAAACCACTACGACAAGTTTGTTCATCCACCTCGAATTAGTTTCTCTAGTAGCTCTTGGTCCTTAGTTGCTTTCGTATTTTTCATCTAGATGTTTTTTCAAAAGCTGAGGTACCGACTCTACAAACTTCTCATGTGTTTCAGTGAAGAATTTCTTCTTCGCCTGAGCAATAGTCAATCTATTTCTCCTTGCGTTGTTCTGCAAATAATTTGCTATCTTACACTCCCTCCAATTCTTAATCTCTTGTTTTGATACCATCTACTTATAGTCATTACATCCGTATATGTACTACCAGCAACGGAACCAATATTGTAATCTCACAGATCACATAGGGTTACCAATAATACACATAGAAACATAGCATATACAAGAGACAAGAAGAGATAAGGAAGTAACAGATTATATTATATTACATGAGGGACCATACATATACAAAACTTAACCAAGTTCTCATCTGGCTCAACAGCTTAATATATATGATTACAAACAGTTACAAGTAACTACCTGTCGGTTCGGTCAACCAACATGACTTCATGTTGCCAACCTAATCTCTGATTAGTTGGCTCACCGACTAGCTCCTCCAACATCTACCACATTTAAATATTGAAGTGGTGCATTGAGTCACTTTTAAATGAAAGATTTCGTAAACAAGCAAGTAATAATAATAATTCTACAAATGAATAAACATAAGTCAACTCAAAGTGTACCCACTTAATTAAGCATTAAAGTATTTAACTGCTCAAGACAACCATGAATTGGGTAATGATATTGAATCATTATTAAAAATATTGAATTGTGTAAGGGTATTAATGATTTATAGTCCCAAAACATTATAGGGAAGGGGTGGAGTAAGAATGAAGGAAGGAGGAGGAAAATGGATATTAAAGGAAGGTCTCACAAAGGAGAAGGGGGTTGGTTTTCTTTGGGAAGAATTAGAGTTAGTATTTTTTTGGAGAAAATGAGGAAGACCGAGGAGGGGTTTAACTCGGGGATATGAGGAGGTGGGAAACTCAAAGGAAGAGGGTGAAACTACACTAGTTATTGAGAGATTTTGAATTAAGGAAAGTTTCTATGGGGATTATCGGACTGTGGGCTCTGGGGTTAGGAAACCTGTTGGTTTCCTAAGGCCAACACGATAAGCTGGTCGGTAGGGTGGTTTGTTGGATTGGTCAATAAGTTTGGGGAAGGGAAGCTACCAAAGGAGGAAACGAGAGCAACGAAAACCGTATATAAACTACTGAATGTAGGTATTCTGCAAGCATTATCTTATACTATTTCAATTATTGTATGAAATGGAAATGTGCTTTATAAATTTTGATTTATCTCATAGCTATGTTGCACAATTATTTTGTTAAAATGTAAATAGAAATATGCTGCACATTTATTTTGTTAAAATGCAAATAGAAATATGTGAACAATGGATGTTGTAAATATTCCATTCTATTATAATAGCATAAAAATCTTAGAATCAATAAGTTTAGTGGATCTAGTTGACAAAAGGAGCACTTCAGAATGGTATCAGAGCCTTTGGTTCAAACACCGTGACCTTAATGGCCTATTCACACCTAGAACTACCATGAAATTGACTACCATAAGCTATGAAACTTGAGCAGAAATATTAAAAAAAAAATGTAGTATTTACCACATGCACAAACTGAAACATAGATAAAGTTAAATTTGCTCTTATTAATATTTGAATATTGGCTACAAACAGAAAATCCTACTAGTATTTACAAACAAAATAATTTACCCATATATTCAAAAAACGAAAGAATTTATATCTCTGCATTTCTGTATTGAAAAAACAAAAGAGTTACTGCTTCTCAGCATGATCGTTTTTGTAACTTATTTTGCTAAAATAAAAATCAAAAAAACAATCGCATATGAACTCATAGAAATTGCCGATCAAAGGCAAAAATTCGGATCTTTGGCAAAATATCCACTGAAAACTATAGAATAAACTTCTAAAACGAGGACGTTTAAGCTAGAATCTAGCCAATAGCTTAAGCATATTTTCATTTTTCAAAAAAATTGTAATAACAGTACAATTTTAAATTTAAATTCTTTCTTGCAAACAATAAATTGAATATATAGAATTTCATAAGCTAAATACCCACATTGTTCTTAAAAGAGCTTATTAAATACAGTATCACAAATTCATTATGTTTGTATGAATTATTAAGAAAATGGAGATAGCAGACAGAGCTTGCACACAACACACAATAATAATTTGTATTACGTTGAATCTCAATTACAACATATATATATATATATAGTTGGAGTCAGATCCAACTTATTCTAAACTTAGTTATGGAGGTTGAGAGAATATCTCAACAACTCCAACAAACCAAAACCAACTCCAAATTAATCATTAATTCTAACACCCTCCCTTAATGATTACATACCACATATTACAATTCTCAAATCACAACATAGATCTCTGTCTGATCTGGTCTTCAACAGCACTAAAACTCACTCTGCAATCACACGGCTTCCGCTCTTTCTTCTTCCTCTTCTTCGAGCTTTCCATTGACACATTTAAAGTCAAAACGCTTCTGACCATCTGTGACGTTCTTTGCACAATTGACGCTTCTCGACCTCCCGAAGGACAATCTCGATACTAAACCATTTTATGGATACACTTCCATCTGTGAAATCCCCCCAAAGAGCAAATTTCGATAGTAAGATAGGACAGTGATCTAGGTACAAAATGTTTTCAGCAGTCAATTTCACAACTGACCTCGCATAAATAACCTGTTACTGATGCTCCCGGAGCACGACGGGTCACTTCAGTATGGACCTTAATTGGCCTATTCTTTGTGGTTCTGTATCATTTTATTTTTGCACCCTATACTTGTAAAATAACACATTACAACATAAAATAGCACACCCACACTTACAAACAAAAAACATAAGTCCTTTTTCTTTTAGAATAGTTTGAGGGGATGTTCTAATGATTTATGATGTTCTGATGATTCCTCGTCACTATCTGATTCAAATGAATCATCCAGATAGGCAATGTTTGCCATTTCTTTACCATTTAGAATATCTTTAGATGATTTAGCTAAGTCAACTAAATGCAATTGGGTGTCTGAAAGACCCAATCCAAGAATAGCCTTGGCCCTGTCTTCTCTTTTCTCCCATTCACTTAATAGCTTGGCATCTGTATGTGCTTTTTCTGTTCCTTTTAGTAAATTCCACAATCCCTTATTCATCAAATGCATTTGTACTTTGACTTTCCATGTATAAAAGTTGCTGCCATTAAATTTCTCAAATAAAATAGATGACTCCATATTACCTCTTAGAGACAGGAATTTCAGTGTAGAAACAACTTGTGCCTTGCACGAACACGAGCAGGTACTTCTTCTTGTAGACTAGAAATATAGAAAATGCTCTGTGGTTCTTATACGAACATCAATCAAATCTGCAGCAGCAGCTTCTACGATCTATTCAAGTGCAGCGACTTCATGAAGCCAAACTCCGATGAGCAGGTGTGGCGGCTCTTCTCGTAGGTGTGGCGGTTCAGTTCAACCCATGCAGCATCAACCGATAGCAAAATCCCAACGAATAGCAGCGGCTGACAGTGCAACTATCCACGCAATCACAAAAAAAAACGAGTCTTCAGTAGCCTGCGTCCTCAATCTTGCTTCTTCTTCACTTTATCTGCAACGAGTCCTTCAGATTGTGGACAACACTTGAAGGCAGACTCCTCAATGAACTCCAGTCGGCTCTGCAACTCCTCAAACAGCTCAACGGTAGAACTAAACACTAAATAATATTACACCTTAGGCTCTCACATCTTCCTGGGTATTCCCGTGAGGGATTAAGCCCAGCCAAGCTCTGATACCATATTAAGAAAATGGAGATAGCAGACAAAGCTTGCACACAACACACAATAATAATTTGTATTACGTTGAATCTCAATTACAACATAAATATATATATAGTTGGAGTCAGATCTAACTTATTCTAAACTTAGTTATGGAGGTTGAGAGAATATCTCAACAACTCCAACAAACCAAAACCAACTCCAAATTAATCATTAATTCTAACTTGAATTGGATTACTGCACTAACAGTTTAGATTAATAAGACGATGGCTGTGGTTCGGAAGGATCATAGAGATTCCCATTGCTGCAGTTGCACCTCCATGCTTCATGATATGTATTGACAATCACTCTCACAGCATTACATGGCAGACATGTCGGAGCGCCGGGTGCATGACGGCGGTGCACTTCCAATAAGCTGCCTCGATAACCCGGTCCCTTCCTAGTAACAAAAATTTCCAATTAACACAATTTAACACTTTTGCAATGTTATACCAAGGGTATCTTGAAGTTTACTGGACCTTTTTCTAACACAGCATACATCAATTTGATGAATAGACTGGATCCCAACAAAAACAAGTGCCACACCAGTGAGCAGTGCCTGTTTCCCTGCCCTAAATGAAAATTATTTGTTAATAAATATTGTTAATTTATAAATTTAAGTATTGTTTAAGAATCTAAGAACAACCAAAAAGGGTATGGCTCATTGGCGTTCTTTTATATGAAGACAAGTCTTCTTGTAAGGCAGCAAGATAACTCCTTTCAGATTATCATGTGTCTTAATTAATTTGATTTTTTTATTTTAAGTATAATACAACAAAAAGAAAAAGAAAAAATAATAATTATCTATCCCTTCAACAAGTTGTGCTATGAATTTACTGGAATCGTGTTGTTCCAGCTATCGTTTGTGCACAAGGTCGCCTGTGAGGGCGCCACCTAGAGAGTATTATGACCCCATATATATCATTTGTCATTCAATTCTCTAAACTGTTGTTAACTCGCCTTTTGGTTCAAATCTTGCAGTCGTGAAAAATAAAATTGAACATCTTGGCCAAATTGAAGTCCACAAGATTAATTACCCTCAAGGTATTGTAAGTGCATAAGCAGATTTTATTCACAGCGAAATCCAAATTTAGCACGTCTCCAAAGTCGTTACTACAAAAGTCTTGATATTCATTCATATATACCATAGGGTTTCGGGGTATAAATGCTTTTCCAGATTTTTTTTTGTGGTAACAAAGCCAAATATGGAGAAAACCTTAAAAAAAAAGAATTGTGGCCTCTATCAAATGCATAAGCTAGAGTGATAATATTACCTCTTTCTCCCTTTTGTCGACTGGAATATATGCACTGCTTCTTGGACTAGTATTATATTGTCAATAATTTACTTCTCCATAAATCCACCCTGTTTTTTTTTAAATGAGATTAGGAAGAGTTTTGTTTTTTAATTATGTTTGCAAAGATATTGGTGAGGATTTTATCCCCAGAGTTGCAGAGAGATAGATTTGAATCTGGAGAACTATCTCAGTCTGGATGCCTTGAGACTCAAAACTATGAAAGAGGAGTTTGTGCCTCCTCCTATCTTTGGGTTTATTCTTGGTCCATTTAACATTTTACAAAGATCCCACTTGATTATTGCCAAGCTCTGAAAAAATGAATGGAGAAACTATATGGACCCGGTGCCTTATCTAGATTCAGATTCTATTTCTTCCTTTCATATTTCTTTGCCCATTATCTGATTCTCTGTCGCACTGAATTTACTGGGTATATCCTGAAGCATCTTCTCAATATACACAGGGTCCACCTCTTCCTCATTCTGATACAGATTTTTAAAGTGGGTGTATAATTCTTTTATTATCTCTTCAAAATTGGCTTTTCTGGAGCCATCAGTCTTGTCTATTTCCTTAACATGGTATGTTATTTCCTTTCCTTGGGCCCACTTGTGGAAGAAAGTAGTGTAAGCCACAAATTTTGAGATTTAAGATGCCAATGTTCTTCGGATTTCAAAGGTAATTTCTTCAACAATCATTTAGAGGAAATACCTTACACATATGATGCCACCGCCAACGCAACCATCCATCAGGTGACAAAGGAGGTTCTGTCACCTGCATTTTTTAATCAAGTTGTCTCTATCTTTCACCCGTAGCTCTCAATAAATGATCCTGCTTGGGCTTGGTGAAAATGCTTGAAGTAATATTATTCAACATTAACTATTGCATGATGTTATTTATGAAATTGTTGGGTAGCGTGTTAGGCGGTGGTGGAGTGTACAATGTTTAGGAGTAGTCTAACGGGTCGAAGATGTCGCCGGGCGTTAGACTACTTCGTGTACCCACCCCGCTAATGATTCCGTTCTCTTGAGTCCAACACATTCGACCCGTTAGATTACTTCATCCAGAAATTTATCTTCCGGCAGGTGTCAGTACCTTCAAGTCCATGCCGTTTACCAATGAATCTACCACTGATTCACCACGTCTGTGTTTTACGGTTGGTAACCTCCCATCATTATAGCGATGGGACGGTGTCTTTAATGAGGGTTATGGGTGAAAAATTCAAATTCAAATGTTTGAAATGATACATTTACCTTCAACCCTGTTTACGAAAAAACCTATGTTGTTGTCATGGTTCTCTGGTATTTGTGTGTGCCATTGCCCAAAACCACTGCTACCTCGGTGAGAACAGAAAGCAGCACAGAGGACTAGAACTAAAAAGTTTGATGACCAGAGGCCCAGAGCAATTCGTAGTGATTCAGAGCGATATCTGTTTGGATTAATCAATGGGAGCGAGGGCAGCAGTGAGCACAAGGTGGTTAGAAATTGCTCGGCCGCAGAGATTTTGTTTAGAGACTCGGTGGAATGGTTTGAGCGGAAGGCAGCTGGATACAATCGCAGAGTAGTGCACTCTGAGCAACAAGGAGCTCTTAGATATGTTTTCAATAATGTCTGCAAACTCGAGTTAATGGAGGATAAGAATGGAAAGAATACACTGGGAGGGCTTTAATTTTCTCATTGAATTCTGATCTTTTTTTTATTTAGCCTTGTAAATCTCACAAGCAGATTTGTGAGTTTATGGACAAATCATGTAAAATATTCCTAATACAATTTCAATCTTGTTTAACAAACGTTTTCAGAGGTTTTATATCTTTTTCTTTTAAATCCTTAAATCTTTCTTATTTCGTAATACAATTGCCGTAATCCTTAAATCTTTTATGCAGTAATACAATTACAATCTTGTTTCACAAACTTTTTCTCAGGTTTTATATCTTTTTCTTTTTCCTTAAACCTCTCTTGGTTTATGCAGTTTTGCCTCAGTAGAATCTTTGAACAAGCAAATTTTTTTGGGAAAATGGTCAATCTCTAAAACAAATGTTAACTTGAGAACCTGGCAGAGGCACTGGCTAACATAATGGCTAGCATAATTGACATAATAGGGAGAGTTGAAATTATACATGTTTTTATTTTTAGGACATTCATATCATCCATGCTTCAAATAATACTATGGAGGTGGATTCAATATTTGAAGCATAGTTAAATTCACAATCTTCTCATGTTCAGATACTATTTTTTTAAGTGTTGATTACTACTAAGTTTTCAAAGAAACTTATCAAACTCAAATTTTATCTTGAGAAATTATCCTTGCTACGAAGCTACATGCATGAATTGCTGTTACCTTCAACTGGTACCAATCCTGGATTCCCAAGTAAATATCCATGTGAGAATCTCTATATCCATTTAAGAATCAGATATCTCTAGCTTTTCCCATGAAAATATCCATGAGATTAATGGATTGTCTCCATACTGTTCATGTGACGTAGTGTATTCTCTCCATATATATTGCTACAAAATTTCTTAAATACATAGGAATCACAAATATAAAGCTTAGGTGAATCACTAGCTACATAATAGTTTAATAAAAAAATAGTCAAGATCAGAATATTTTGAAGTCTAGTTTGACTATCTATTTAGGCAGATTATTCTACAGAGTGTGTAAGCTAATTATTTAAGGTTCACTGTTTATGAATTATTTAAGGTTCACTGTTTATGGGATACAGGTAACAATGGAAATGAATAAATAAAGAACACGAATTTGTATCACAATAATAGATCCTAGCAGCTAAGGCAAAGGAAACTGCACAACTCATTTATCAATCCTTTGTATAAGCAAAATTCAGGCTACATGTAGATCTATTTAACATGATCTATGTAGAAGACTTTATAAATTATTAAAAATATTTCTGGATACAAAGATAAAATTAACTGCAAACACCATAGATAGATTAACACAAGATCTGAATAATCCCCAGGTTAAACATCTATACTCTTGAATGCAAAATCTCCTATAAAGACTGAGATACTTCAAAAATTCAAATCATCTAGCTTCAAATATTCTGTCTCATTTAGAGAAATAGACTATCTTAATATTCTGTCTCATTTAGAGATACAGACTATCGTATTCAAATATCCAGTAGTGTCAAATATTCTATACAGGCTATCATATCTAGTGTTCTGATTCATCTGCTTGTAAAGAAATGTTAAAATTATTTCATTATTGCCTTCACAAATCCAGTGTTCTGATTCATTTGCTTGTAAAGAAATGCTAAAATTATTTCATTATTGCCTTCACAATCCAAGCATGGGACGGAAGTCCTCTTCAATTATGTTAGCCATTATGTTAGCTAGTGCCTCTACGAGGTTCTCAAGTTAACATCTGTTTTAGAGATTGACCATTTTCCAAAAAAATTTGCTTGTTCAAAGATACTACTGAGGCAAAAAGGCATAAACCAAGAGAGATTTAAGGAAAAAGAAAAAGATATAAAACCTGAGAAAAAGTTTGTGAAACAAGATTGCAATTGTTTTTTTTTTTTTTACAAGAACACTCCTTGATTTTTTGGCCGGAGTCAGGGACTTATATTTTTTTTATCACTCCTAGGATAGATGTCACTCTAAGGACTCCCCTGTGGGAATCGAACCTGGGCCAGTGATGGAAACTCCCACCGATTTAACCGCTAGACCACAGCTCAGCCGAGGAAACAAGATTGCAATTGTATTAGGGCATAAAAGATTTAAGGAGTACGGCAATTGTATTACGAAATAAGAGAGATTTAAGGATTTAAAAGAAAAAGATATAAAACCTGAGAAAAGGTTTGTAAAACAAGATTGAAATTGTATTAGGAATATTTTACATGATTTGTCCATGAAGTGACAAATCTGCTTGTAAATAAAAAAAAGATCAGAATTCAATGAGAAAATTAAAGCCCTCCCAGTGTATTCTTTCCATTCTTATCCTCCATTAACTCAAGTTTGCAGACATTATTGAAAATAGATCGAAGGTCAGCCACGAGCTCCTCATTGCTCAGAGTGCGCTCCTCTGCGTTTGTATTAAACTGCCTTCCGCTCAAACCATTCCGCCGAGTCTGTGAACAAAATCTTCGTGGCCTAGCAATTTCTAACCACCTTGTGCTCACTGCTGCCCTCGCTCCCATTGATTAATCCAAACAGATAACGCTCTGAATCATTACGAATTGCTCTGGGCCTCTGGTCGGTGAACTTTTTAGTTCTAATCCTCCGTGCTGCTTTCTGTTCTCACCGAGGTAGCAGTGGTTTTGGGCAATGGCACACACAAATACCAGAGAACCATGATACCAGAGAACCGTGACAACAACATAGGTTTTTTCTTAAAAATGGTTGAAGGTAAATGTATCATTTCAAACATTTGAATTTGAATTTTTCACGCAGAACCCTCATTAAAGACAGTGTCCCATCGCTATAATGATGGGAGGTTACCAACCGTAAAACACAGACATGGTGAATCAGTGGTGGATTCACTGGTAAACGGGGTGGACTTGAAGGTACTGATACCTGCTGGAAGATAAATTTTTCCGAATAGAGTAGTCTAGTGGGTCGAATGATAGAGTAGTCTAATGGGTCGAATGTGCCGGACTCCGAAGGACGGGATCATTAACGGTGGGTAGACAGAGTAGTCTAACACGGGGCAAAATGGTCGACCCGCTAGACTACTCCCAATGTTTAAACCAGGCATCATTTCGTTATTACTTTCATTCAATTTCATGTTGACTCAAGAACATTTGCATTGATTGTTGAAGGAGCATGGGAATCCACACCATTCCATTGCTTAAAATTTTGAGAGGAAGTTCTTCTCTTGTTACCCTCTTGGAAAATTAAAAGTAGGTTCGTATTGTCTTGCTATCCGTCTAACCTGGTTGTTGTGCACGTACTAACCTGCACCATTTGGATTGGTGTCAAGCATTTCAAATTAATATATCCATGGGTAAGATATATTTCTTTGCGTGTATGAGAGTTTCTCTTATCTGCACTTAGTAAATTGCAGTGAGTGGGCTATAGATAGCAAGGAAGTTGTGCCACTAGGTAATCATTTTTGTAAAAGATGTTGTTTGAAAAAAAACATATATTGAGAAGCTATGTTACTAATTTTTGTAAGAGGAGTTGTTTTACTACAAATATAGGGAAGTGTTTAAGGTTTTATGAGACTTGGGCAATCCAACATGATATTATGTTAATGGAAATTAACAGGTTTACAAACAGTTTTAAAATAAAATAAATTTGCATTTTGTACTTGTTGGTTGAGATTTAAATCAAATTATAAAATAGATTTACATTTTTATTTACTGGCTTTTTATGAATTGTGTTTTAACTGTTATAATTGAGGATTAATTTATATTTATTAAAATTAGTAACTATGTGAAAATAAATTTATATATATATATATATATATATATATATATATATATATAATAAAGTCTATGTTTAATCTTCACTTTCGTAAATAAGGTTGATTATTAACCACAATTAAGGATTTTTTGTTGATTGGTTTTGATTGTTGACTTTTCAAAGTTATCAATTTTATTGAATATTTATAAATTATTCATGTATTTTAAGATATATTCATGTTTTATTTTTAATTTATTAATATTATTTAGATGATATTAATAGTTAATTATATTAATATTTTATTTATAACTTTGAAGTAATTCAATTAGTTGGAGATTTCGGGAAATGATAACAATAAGTTTAAAAGGAAATTATAACATCAAGCATTTGCAAGTAGGGTTAATGTGGCATTAAGGGATGAAATGATTAAAATCACATATATAAAATAGGAATTATGATTAAATAGAAATAAGGGTATGAGATTCACATAGGAAGTTTGAGTAGATGAAATTTAACTTGTGTGTCTATTGACTTACACCTTGATAATGAAGTTAAAATGTTAAAATATGTGATAAATTGTAGTATTAAAAGTGTATACTTAGATAATGTATTTTGTGAAAAGTAAATATATTGTACCATACACTAGTAATCATGTTCAGTAAAGATACACCCCTCACATTGTGAAAATAGACTAAGGTATGTAGAAATTCTAAAGCCTTGATGGCATAAGGAATTTCATACACAGGCTAAGGATCTAGGCACACAATTAACCTCACAGAGAATTGTAGAGAATTAGCATAAGGAAGAAGAAGAAGAATTAATGAACACATATTAATGAATGATCAATAAAATGATAATTGATATTATTACATTGGTAATACATCCTTATAAAGGAAAAATGAGTTGCATGAAGACAACTCAAGCTAGCTCATAAAGCAAGCTTACTAATTATGATAAACCCCATAGCTAATTAAAGCACTTTCCCATTCTACCAAGCACCTCACGAATTAGCAATAGCATGTGTGAGTGATGATGAGTGAAGGCAAGACTTGCTAATCCTAGAATATGGAGAGAAAATAATGGAGGATGGGTTGGCAACAAAAGCTGTCAGTTTCCTAATTGACTAGCTTTACCTTATCCATAGAAAAGCAGGATAAAGCAGAAAAAGCAGAATAAAGCAAATTCTGATGTAAAGCGTAGCTACCAATTCTAGATGGCCACAAAGTGGTCAAGATCAACCCAGAATCAGAAATAAATCATTCCTAGGATATAGATGGAAAGTGTTGACTCTAAGGTGCAAGTGGATGCCAACTGTCTAAGCTAGTGGGTAGGAAATTAATCAAATAATGATTAATTATTTTATGAGTCGGTTTATTATATTCCAACACCCCCCTTTAAGCCTGAATTTATGATGATATCCCTAAACTAATCAGAAATATATATGCCTATAGGGCCCAGCAATAAAGCTATGGTCACCCTTTTACAATTTATCTTGTCCAAAGAAATGAGGAAAGAGGCAAAACCTCAAGGGAAAAATCCTCCCTCAAGAAAGGACATGAAAAGCAATACCAAAAATGTTGAACTGCTGGTGTTGCTGCTGCTCCAAACTAAATGCTAATGTCTGGAGGAATCTTCTTCTTTGGAAGAAGATAAATCTGCTCACCTGGATCAAGGACAGCTGTAGGACCATGTAGAGCAACTGAGATCCAATGATGTGAAATCAATATTGAAGGATCTTGAGACTTGTAATCAGCTCCAAGATGATGAGATGACTTGAACTTCAAACCAGTAGAGATGAACTGAGCTCCATATAGGTGAAATAACTGTCCAAGCGAATGTATAATGTCTCCATCTTCATTTACACAGAGAGGATGTGTGGAAGTGATCTTGTAGGAACATAGAGAAGGCATAGGATCAAAGAGTGTGAATGAATGGGCTCCATGGGTTGATCTAGCTTCCAAAGAATCCAAGAGATCACAAATAAGCACAACAATAGACTCATGGGATTATGCTGGTAAAGAATCCTCTATGGTAGAAGTATGAGAGGAGGAAAGATAGTGATGTTCAAAATGTTCAAGGAGTCTCTAAGAATGAGTGCCAAGAACAAAGGAGGAGTTGCAGAAGCACATGGGATCAAGTATGGTAAGAGGAAAAACACTAGTAGGACTTGATTTGGCTAAGCAAACATCCTAGAAGTCACTGGGTTGCGCACCATCAAGATGAGAGGCATGCATAAAGTGTGAGAGGTCTAGCATATGGATCTCATAATCCATGATAGAAGACATAGATAACACTGAATGTGTGATTGAATCATCAATAGCAATCACAACTCCATTAGTCAATTTCTTTTCATCAACAACATCATAAGAAGATGAATCAAAATCTTCTACTTCAAGAGACATAGAAAAAGATGGCTCTTCAATATTTGCTTCTTGATTTAAAGAGGAAGCACTCGAATCAAGGAGAGTAGTAGCAACAGGAACTGTATGAGAAACTTCTTCTTCATGATCAACTTCATCAGAGACTGTAGAGGCCGAGACATCTTGAGAGAGAGAAATCAGTTAGGAGCTAGAGGCATTCTCCACATAGCTAGAAGGATCCTCATTATCCTTTCCTAAAACTCTATCCAATGTTGTCTAGAGATCCTTTAGGTAATCAACAGAATCAATAAGGTAGCGCATGCATGGAAAGATAGCTAGACAAATAGCTCCAATTTCTCTCTATCACAGTCATTCAACCAGTCACTTGGCTCTTCATAAGACTCTTCACCAGCTCCAATAGATATCTCATAGAGACCTTGTCTCTTTAGATATGAAATCATCTTCAATTTCCACTCTGAATAGCTTGTGAATGGAGAAAGAAAAAGAATTGATACTCTTGAATCCATTCGAAGTTGAACTTGCAAAATAAACCTGCAAATCTGAAAAAGGAGGATTAATTAATGAACTCTCAAAGCTCTGATATCATATAGAGCTTTGATATCCTTAGCTCTGATACCATACAGAACTTGAACTTTGAGAACCTTAGCTCTGATACTATGTAGAACTTGAACTTTGAGAACCTTAGCTCTGATACCATGTAGAAATTCTGAAGCCTTGATGGCATAAGGAATTTCATACATAGGCTAAGGATCTAGGCACACAATTAACCTCATAGAGAATTGTAGAGAATTAGCATAAGGAAGAAGAAGAAGAATTAATGAACACATATTAATGAATGATCAATAAAATGATAATTGATATTATTACATAGGTAATACATCCTTATAAAGGAAAAATGAGTTGCATGAAGACAACTCAAGCTAGCTCATAAAGCAGGCTTACTAATTATGATAAACCCCATAGTTGACTAAAGCACTTTCCCAATCTACCAAGCACCTCATGAATTAGAAATAACATGTGTGAGTGATGATGAGTGAAGGAAAGACTTGCTAAACCTAGAATATGGAGAGAAAATAATGGAGGATGGGTTGGCAACAAAAGCTGCCAGTTTCCTAATTGACTAGCTTTACCTTATCTGTAGAAAAGAAAGATAAAGTAGAAAAAGCAAAATAAAGCAGATTCTACTATAAAGCATAGTTACCAATTCTGGATGGCCATAAAGTGGTCAAGATCAACCCAAAATCAGAAATAAATCATTCTTAGGATATAGATGGCAAGTGTTGACTCTAAGGTGCAAGCGAATGCCAACTATCTAAGCTAGTGGGTAGGAAATTAATCAAATAATGATTAATTATTTTATGAGTGGGTTTATTATATTACAACAAGGTATGATTGATGATTTAGGAGGCTCTTCATATATATAATTGTGTCAAGTACTTATAGAGATGTTGTAGGTCAAGATCAATGATGTACAGGTCAATGATTGCACTATTGGAAAATTATGTCATTACTTTAAATATTTAAGTCATCTTATTTTTGTATAACATGAGACTAATAATATGTACTTGGTTGGTGTAGTAACCAAGTTATTGTATACGACACCATTCAAGATAGTGTTGGTAATTGAGTCTAATTAAATTTACTAATTATGGCAGTCATAGAAGTGAAGTGAATAATGTAAGTAGTAGATCGAAACGATGTGAGAAATTTGGTAGCATTGATTGATATGCTTTCAATATCATGCCAAGAAGATAAATTTAACAATAAATCAACCTTGAAAGTGATAGGAATTACATGGGGTCATTATAAATATACAATTGCACTTATGATTTACCTAAACCTGCTATTGGTTGTCTTTTCTTAAATTAGTTGGTTGTATTTTCTTAAATTTATTATACACTTAAGGATATGATATAAGGGCGGTAGGCCTTTTGAATATTATGTCACTGTATATGATTCACTAGGGTGTTAGGTTCATTTGTGCTTTACCTAAAATCTCAATCTAGTTAACATATGGGTTTTATTAAGTCACTTTAAATTTGGAATTATTAGGTATCTATTATTTACATCTTTAAAAGGATGGACTAGTTTTGATTGCTCAAGAAAAGTAAAGTTGTAAGAGAGCTTATTAGACTCCAAATTTAGGCTTGGAGAAGCCACTCATCCTCTTAAAGGCGCATATGCTAGCACTAATTAAGTTCATGAAATTAAGTGCATATATCTTAATTAACTAATTAAGATATATAATGGAAACTTATTATTTAATTAATTTCAAATAATAATAATACCAGCGTAGATCCAAATCCCAGGCTCTATCAAACGCTCTATCAAACGCTGAGATGAATCAAATCTCTAGAGGTGCAAACCTCTTCTTAGGTATCCATTGATTTGATTCAAACCAAAAGACAAATCTTTTTATTTAAGGTCCACATATAATA
>LPNX011205905.1:263561-334066 GCA_001517045.1 Pseudotsuga menziesii | reverse complement strand
TTTTTAAATTATTAATATTTAATATTATTTATGGCTAACATATAATATTTATCATTATTTTTTATTTTGTTAGGAACAAACATTACAACATTTCCCCATACATGGTTTTGAAACCATATGCAAGGTCCTCCTACAACCATGGGTTGTTTAGGAGGCCTTGCACATGGTCTTAAATTTTTAAATTATTAATATTTAATATTATTTATGGCTAACATATAATATTTATCATTATTTTTTATTTTGTTAGGAACAAACATTACAACATTTCCCCATACATGGTTTTGAAACCATATGCAAGGTCCTCCTACAACCATGGGTTGTTTAGGAGGCCTTGCACATGGTCTTAAATTTTTAAATTATTAATATTTAATATTATTTATGGCTAACATATAATATTTATCATTATTTTTTATTTTGTTAGGAACAAACATTACAACATTTCCCCATACATGGTTTTGAAACCATATGCAAGGTCCTCCTACAACCATGGGTTGTTTAGGAGGCCTTGCACATGGTCTTAAATTTTTAAATTATTAATATTTAATATTATTTATGGCTAACATATAATATTTATCATTATTTTTTATTTTGTTAGGAACAAACATTACAACATTTCCCCATACATGGTTTTGAAACCATATGCAAGGTCCTCCTACAACCATGGGTTGTTTAGGAGGCCTTGCACATGGTCTTAAAACCATTTGCAAGGCCCTCCTAAACCATGTAAAATAAAACCATGGGTTATTTAGGAGGCCTTGCACATGGTTTAAAAACCATGTGCAAGGCCCTCCTAAACCATGGAATGTTTAGAAGGCCTTGCACATGGTTTTAAAACCATGTGTAAGGCCAACATTTTTTGCGAAAAATTCAATTTGTTATTTTTTATTATTTTTTTAGGTAGGAACATTACAACATCTCCCCCATATTGTGTTTTTTTCCTCACCCACATATTTTTTTACGGATAATTAAAATTTTACTTTTTTATTGTTTTGTTAGGTAGGAAGATTACAAAATCTCTCCCATATTAGATTGTTTTTGTGGCCGACATTTATTTTGGCCTATAATTAGAAAATTTATTTTTTATTGATAAAAATAACATTACGTAACGTTACAACATCTCATCTCCCCCATACTGGGCTGTAGAGCGCCTCTCGGCGCAAATAATAATAGTAAAGGGAACTTTCTATTAAGTAATCATTGCTTATAAAACATAAAATAAAACACACACACACACACATATATATGATTTTTAAGTATTTCCAATAAAACAACACAAGTTGGCCGTCATGGTAAACTAGTAAACTTTTGTAAGTGGAATAAAACATTTATGTTAATGATTATGTGAAAAAGGTTTAATGACCTTAAGTGGTGTTATCCATAAAGTGGTTTATAAAAAAATAAAAATAAAAATTATCAAAAGTGTTGGACAAATATATCAAATGAAATAATATAGTAAACAATTGTGATTTTATTAGATATATATATATGATATATACTTTTTAGTTAAACTCTCTATATATATGATATATAATTTTTAGTTAAACTCTAGATATAGTTTTTTCATGTTGTGAATGTTTTACCTTGACTGTATTGAGCGTATTTAGTTATTTGTGAGAAATCAATTAGGTTAATAAAAGAGATCAAATGTTAATCTTATGAAAATTGTAAATAAAAAAAAAATTATGTGTATATATATATAGGTGGCATGTTTCACTATGAGAGTGTTGCGTGGTTATGGTCATTAAATAGAGTCTAAACTATAATGTTTTGAAATCAAGCTAAACTTGTATTGAGAAACTAGAGTAGGATTATAAGACCAATAATGGGAGAGTAGATTACATTGATTTCCTAGATAATTGAGTTGATTTGCAATAAGTATGTTGGGACATGTAACAATACTAATTTAATAAAATAAATTAATGAATTAACCAAATTTTGTTGAAGAGTGAAGATCAAAACAGAACACTACTTCAAGTATATCAAAATACTCAAAAGTGTAAACCATGTTTTAATAATAAACATACCATGACTGTTTACTTGAAAGGAAAATTTTTCACATGCTACAAAGAGGAATATGAGGATCTCTCCTATGTAGAAAGGCATCTAAGACTCTTAGAAATATTGCTCCATTGTTTACATTATCATTCCATTTTCGAGAGGGGTAAACAAAAGGATTGATTCAATTATGAATAAAAATCCAATTCCCTTACATGGATGTCGATTGCGGAAAACACCTCTAAACATGAAAGGGGAGTCATGAGTAAAAATTTTATTTAAGCAATTAGATGGACTTAAATTTTATAGATCGTTGACTATTTAATGGCACTAGAAAATACATTAGAAATTAATGTTGAAAAGTATGGACTAAATAAGATTTTATAATATATAAAAAAAATCACATGAGAACTAGAGTATTTACTATGCAAGGAAAGAGTGAGTAAGGAATAATATAAAGTTAAATATATAAGGATGAAAAGGATAAATAAAATAAATAGGAGTGAGTACATAAGTATTATAAAAGAAATTAAAAACAATTAAATAAATAAATAGGATTAAGAATGTATAAGTATCTAGTAAGAAGTACATATTGCATTAATGGACCCTTATACTCAAGTTATTTAGACCTAGAGGTGCTAGATAAGTTGGATGTGACAACATGGTGTTCCTTGCGTAGATGATTGTTTTGTATATTTTGTTTTAGAAAGCATGAGTTTCCCAGGCTATGGAAGAAGGATACTCTACTCAACATTTAACTTATTGAGATTTAATATTTATGACCTAGAGAAGAAAATGATATTAATAACAATGACCAAGGAAACTTTTAAGTGACTACATTAAATAATGTAGGTAAGTAGTGTTGTTCGAAAAGAGTCAATGGAGCTAAGAACCTATAGATGAGTCATAATAATACATTTACAACCTAATGAAATGTGATGTGAAGAGACAAGGTCTTCCTATGAATCATGATATATAAAATAACTGCAAAGCATGTCAGAATGCTAAGTATTTGGGGTAAACTGTATTTGATGAAACATGATGAAATCAAACCAATTGCATACATAACATGTAGTATGTAATATGACAGCACATCCCTTGTGATGAAATAAGTAAACTTATATTGTATTGACACCTTGATCATGGGACTCACAAGGATAATATGTTCTAGCGGTAAGCCATAAATATAGCCCATCAAAATTTTCCCTTAAGATTGTGATGACCATAAGTTCGAGACGAAGTTTCTTGAAGGGTGGGTGTATGTAATGCCCCATATTTTGACATTTGGTATTTAAACTCTAATATGAATGAACTCAACATTTTATTTGCTAGTATGTGTAGGACTTAGTTCGACTAAGTAAACTATAACTAAGACATGATAAACCAAATTATATGTTGTTACTATGTTATGATGTCACCATGAATATTATGTTACCATGTTTATGAGGTTACGATGTTGAGATTATCATGCGATTCTTGTATTTTACGATGATAGTATATGTTTAAATGTTTTCATTTATAAAATGTGAAATATATGATATGGTATGTGGATAGCATATGGTGATGTGGATGAATGAATTATTATATGGCATGTGTAGTTGTTATGAACCAGAATTGTTACATGAAATGAAATAATGATGATAATATGGATCAATTGATGATCAAGTGGAATGTTTGTTATGAACATGTATTCTTTTCGAAATACTAACACACAGGGCACAAGGGCTAAGTGATAACCAATTACTAAATATGATGTGTGGATTAGCACACACTTATGCAAGGAACCTTATTGACCAAACCGATGATACGATGACACACTCCAATAATATTGATAGCAGCTCAAAACAATTTGATAGGGTATAGACCCAGTATGTTGAGAGGGATGGATGTATTTCCCACCCTATGTTACTATGATACCTGAGGTCGTGGGAGGGTCGTGCTGAGACACACTCCCCAAGTTGTTGTGATGACGATGGTAGGATTCCTGCTAGGTGAGGCTAGGTCCGTTGTTCAGCTGATGCTATCGCTCTCAGGTTCTTATGTGGTCAAGTCCTTGAAGCTGACATCCACTTTTATACTAGCAGAGGAAGGATAGGGAGGATGCAGACATACGTTAGGATGGGAGGATGTGTTAGATAGTATTGTTGAGGGTTGGGTATTCCTTGATACCGAGTTAGTGGTGATAGGTACCCATATTTGCATTTATTGGTTAAGTCAATAAGAAGATAAAGAAAGGATATCAAATCATAAAAAGGATTAACTATTAAATAACTGAGAATGTTAAAAATATGAATGCTTTCTCTTTCTACATGGGGAAATTACTATTATTAGTTAGCATGTATGCATAGGTGGGATGGTGTTTTTTTATAGTGCATGTATGACTTGTGCATACACTGGACACACATGCACACCTTCTACATGTACGATAGTATTGATGTACAACATACTTGTCACTTGAATAGTGGTATAAATTGTCATAGATAACTTAGTTAAGGATATATATTAATCAACTTAGATAATGAATATTTAATTTGATAGTGTGTGAAATAAATGAATTAGGCATTGTATGTAGGGCTGATGCACAATCATGGACTCCTTTAAAGACACGTTAGATGCCACATAATATTGGAAAAACATGGAGCCTCTGACTTTAGGTGAGAATTAGGGGTACTCCCTAACGTATTTGAAGATGAAGTAAAAAGACAACAGATATGTAATTCAATCAGATTTCATAATATATAACATTTATGCAGAAAAACTGTGTAAATGATTGTAAAATTGGTTTCCATGAAATTGGGTTTTCAAAATTTCAGCACATCATAACATATATGTTTGTGCAAGTGCTGCAATATATGAGGTAAATGATGTCAATTTTGTATAAAATCTTGCAAACATGTAAAGGACATATGGGCCTAGTGAAACACTATTTATTTATATTGTTTCATGAATTATTATTTTTTTATTAATTATTGAAGTCAGAAAAACTCGAAATGAAAATGTTATGTGTGGGTGCAACACTTTAGAGGCAAAAATTAATGAAATCCTTGATTTCTATATATAATATTGTAGAGCTCGCTCTCTTCTAGTGCACCATATAGTTTTCTTGGAAAATGGTGAAGGCAATCAAAAGTTATATAAAAAACAACAGATGTATCTATTTTCGAAAACTAACCTGTGTCATTTATAAAAGTAATAATAAATAATTAAAAGATACATTTGAAGGAAAAGATTACATATTCAAAATCGTAAGATCATACTTTGCAATATTCTAAATTTTCATTAAAAAACACTATGTTTATCAAAGCAAAACACGCCATTGAAACTGAGCATATTGATAGAATTCTAAAAGACATGCAATAGGCCTGGTTTTTATGTCCTAGCCAATAGGTTCGGTATCCCGAACCTAATTCCGAACATAATTCCAAACCTTATTCCCGCTGAGTTTTTAAACTTTTAAAACACACATATGCATTATGGCTTATTCATATCGCATATGCACTATATCGCATATGCAATATAGCGCATTTGCGATTCATATCGCATATGTGTTTTTTCTTAACTAATTTGGTACGAGAGTAAAAAATATTAATGGCATCCTTATGCCATTATAATACCATTTAGACTCCCAATATTCCATCCAGGCAGCCTATGGGGTGGCTCATGGCCCAACATTACATTGGTTAAGAGGGGGGGGAGTCAAAGGAGGGAGAGGAAGGTGTAGAGGGAATCATGGGAGGGAGGGATGTGTAGGGGACATATATGGGGGGGATGAAGGGAGGAGAAATATAAGGGGAAGGGAGGGATGGTTATGGGAGATATATGAGGGGGGTATGGAGGGAGAACATATATGAGGGGGGGATGGGAGAGATATGAGGGATGGATGGTTGTTCATCGATGTATGCAAATGTATGGTCCATAGAATAGAACAGATCATCTGGTACCAGAAATATTCAAACAAGTGTGTGGCCATCAGTGTAATGAGTGTTTATATGTGTATTAAAGATTTTGATCGTTTTCAAGATTTAGTAATTATTATTTATAGTAAGCGGGATAAATCTCATTACTATCATCATCATAATCATCATAATAATCATAATCATCATCATAGCCATAGTCATCGTGATCATCATCATCATCATCATCATCGTGATCATCATCATCATCATCATCGTCATCATCATCATCAACATCATTGTTCATCATCATCGTCATCATGATCATCATGATCATCATCCTCATCATCATCATCATAATCCTCATCATAATCATCATCCTCATAGTCATCATCCTCATCATCATCATTGTCATCATCCTCCTCCTCATCATCATCATTGTTCATCATCACCATTCCATTGCAAATGCTTTCAAATATAATCAAAGAAAAGTTTCAACTAAACCTATCATCATCATTGTTCCTCATTATTGTCATCATCATCCTCATCATCATCATCACCATTATTGCTCATCATCATTATCATCATCATCATCATCATCGTCATTGTCATCATCATCATCATCATCCTCATCATCATCATCATCACCCTCATCCTCATCCTTATCCTCATCCTCATCCTCATCATCATCATTACCCTCATACTCATCCTCATCCTTATCCTCATCATCATCATCATCATGCTCATCATCATCCTCGTCATCATCACCCTCATACTCATCATCATCATCATAATCACCATCCTCCTCCTCATCATCATCACCATCATTGTTCATCATCATCGTCATCGTCATCATCATCATCATCATCATCATCCTCATCATCATCAACACCATCATCATCCTCATCCTCATCCTCATCCTCATCATCATCATCATCACCCTCATCCCCATCCTCATCATCATAGTCATCATCATCCTCCTCATCATCGTAATCATCATCATCATCATCATCATCATCATCATCATCATCATCATAATGATCGTCATCATAGTCACAGTCATCGTGATCATCATCATCATCATCATCATCATCGTCATCATCATTGTGATCATCATCATCATCGTCATCATCATCATCATCATCATCATCATCATCACAATC
The DNA here is from genome assembly GCA_001517045.1 of Pseudotsuga menziesii. Classification (NCBI taxonomy): domain Eukaryota; kingdom Viridiplantae; phylum Streptophyta; class Pinopsida; order Pinales; family Pinaceae; genus Pseudotsuga; species Pseudotsuga menziesii. The sequence goes on along the minus strand of LPNX011205905.1, from coordinate 327,015 downwards.
ATAGTCATCATCCTCATCATCATCATGGTCATCATCCTCCTCCTCATCATCATCATTGTTCATCATCACCATTCCATTGCAAATGCTTTCAAATATAATCAAAGAAAAGTTTCAACTAAACCTATCATCATCATTGTTCCTCATTATCGTCATCATCATCCTCATCATCATCATCACCATTATTGTTCATCGTCATCATCATTGTCGTCGTCATCATCATCATCATCATCATCATCCTCATCATCATCATCATCATCATCATCATCACCCTCATCCTCATCCTCATCCTCATCTTCATCATCATCCTCATCATCATCATCATCATTACCCTCATACTCATCCTCATCCTCATCCTCATCATCATCATCATCATCACCATCATTGTTCATCATCATCGTCGTCATCATTATCATCATCATCATCATCATCCTCATCCTCATCCTCATCATCCTCATCATCATCCTCGTCATCATCACCCTCATACTCATCATCATCATCCTCCTCCTCCTCATCATCACCATCATTGTTCATCATCATCGTCATCGTCATCATCATCATCATCATCCTCCTCATCATCGTCATCACCATCATCATCCTCATCCTCATCCTCATCCTCATCCTCATCATCACCCTCATCCTCATCCTCATCATCATAGTCATCATCATCCTCCTCATCATCGTAATCATCATCATCATCATCATCATCATAATGATCGTCATCATAGTCACAGTCATCGTGATCATCATCGTCGTCGTCGTCGTCATCATCATTGTGATCATCATCGTCGTTGTCATCGTGATCATCATCATCATCATCATCACAATCATAGTCATCATCATCCTCATCATCCTCCTCCTCATCATCACCATTCCATTGCAAATGCTTGAAAATAAAATCAAAGAAAAGTTTTAACTAAACCTATCATCATCATCATCATTGTTCCTCATCATTGTTCATCATCACCATTCCATTGCAAATGCTTGAAAATAAAATCAAAGAAAAGTTTCAACTAAACCTATTATCATCATCATCACTGTTCCTCATCATCGTCGTCATCATCCTCATCCTCATCCTCATCCTCATCCTCATCATCATCATCATCATCACCATCACCATCGTCATCGTCATCGTCGTCATCATCATCATCATCATCATCCTCATCATCATTATAATCACCACCATAGTCATCCTCATCCTCATAATCATCGTAATCATCATCATAGTCATACTATTCGTGATCATCATCATCATCCTCATCCTCATCCTCATCGTTTTCATCATCATCGTACCCATCCCTCCCTCCCATGATTCACTCCATACCTTCCTCTCCCTCCTTTGACTCCCCCCCGTCATAACCAATGTAATGTTGGGCCATGATCCACCCCATAGACCGTCTAGATGGAATATTCAGAGTCTAAATGGTATTATAATGGGATAAGGGTGCCATTATATGTTTTTGGATGGGAGGGATGGGTATCTGGACTACAACTATAGTCATGTAACAGTAGACAATAAGTCCCTAAATCAACACACATGCCTTATAGATGGAATATTTGGCCTTTAGTGGGATATGGGTGTCATTATGAGGTTTTATGCACTAAGGATGGGTCTTAGGGTCTTAACCATGGTAATGGGACAACAGTGTAACAGAAAGAGATAGTTCTATAGACACTACCTTGGTCCAAGGATAGTTTTGGAGGTCTTAACCATTGGTATGGGGTCCATTTTAAGGTTATAGAAGTTTAACATATTTCAGTCCAAGTTTGATATGCATTTGATATTTAATATTTTAATATTTGATAAGCATGGATAAGTCAAGTTGCATATTTGATATGCACTAAATCGCATATGTGTTTTGGAGATCACGTAAAAAAACTGCCTGTTAATTAAAAATCATTGTATCCATATCGCATATGCGATCTATGTTATATAAAAAATGTTGGGTTGCATGCTGTGGGCCAAGTTTACTGTAGAAAAAGACATAATTCTTCTGAACCCACACACAGAGAACTGGTCAACCTGCAATTTAATCATTACTTACATAATTCCATAGGTTTTGTACAAGTTTGGGTGGATTTCAATGGGGAATGTACATAATAGAGGTCGAAAGTCAGGGAGGAAGGTGCTTACACTAGAAGAAGCTAAAAATAAAAAAGAAAAAAAGAGGGAAGATTCAAGAAATCATTGGCATTCATTAGATGAGCAAATAGTTCCCATTCCCCCTCAACAGATACCTAACGTAGAGGCTGAGGAAGAAATGCAACATTAAAGGAAGTTGGTTATAGGGAAGATGATATTATTGATCCATTAGTAAATGGACAATCTTGTGAAGAGTTCAGTAATATGTTACTCTCAATGCAAATGTGACTTAGCAACAACCATGGCCGGTGGTTCGATCTCCTAATCAAAGTTGTCATCCTGTAGTGGATGTAAACGTCACTCCAGCATTTCAAACGACAAGAAATTTCGCATCAAAACGAAAGAGAACTCCTAAACGTATACAAGTGGACGAGAGCGAATTGAATTCCATGGAAGGTAAGGTGGCTAAACGCACTATCCTTCGTCATTGTTCTCAAATAATGAAACAATATTTTGATAACAAATCCGAATCTGGTAAATGCCAATTTTTTTTAGCTTTGCTTAAATCTAGAAATATGGCAACTGTTAGAAGAAATTTAGGCATAAGAACAATGAAGAATATTGAATCAAGTAATCACATTGTTAAATCTCTTGCTGCTTCATTCACATCGATTGGTAAAAAAACTCGTTCACAGGACTGTAATATGGCTTTCCATGTGTTGGTTGAATCAATTGTATGTAGATCCATAAGAAACCATCGTTTACTTAAATGCACATCACAAACTATGCCTTTACATCCAAAAACACTTAAAAAATATTCAGTAAGAAGAGACAACCTTGATGTAGAGGACAAATGGAAAAATTATGGGCATTTAGCAATAGGTTTCCCTACAAAGACATGAACTTAGTCGAAGCAGTGAAGGGCCTAGTGCACACGTTTTGGCACGATAACACTGGGCCTTCTTCTAACACGAAGGATGTGTTAAAACATTGTAGGGGTTCTAGAAACAATGACCTCATGCTAAACATTATCTTGACATGACACAAACTCAACTGTTCAAGATGTTTAAAGTTGCCCACGAAGGGCTAAGGCTCGAGCAAAGATATTTTGAAAAATGCAAGCCTTGGTATGTTAGAATCAATACCATCCAGAACACTTGTTGTTGTAGATACCACATAGATTTCGACCTATATTACCATACATTTTCACATATACATCATTTTTTGCATCCTAACCATGTGTAGGAATGCTCAAGTACAGTACTGCCAATGCCATCCATAGATTTCATCCATAGCATAATGTGTCCGAGGCAAGATGGGAAGACACATTACTTAAAAAAATGTGTAGACAGTTCTTGCAACAATTGTGGTGGGCTATCATTATGGTCTGATTGCATCCATGAAAGTGAATATCAAGCATTTGGGAATGCAATTGTCGAGAAGCAGAACTACTAGTATGAGACATATCAGCTACATGATGGGAAAGAAAGCAGGAAGATTAAATTGGTGACTTCATAGGTAAACTGTTGAATATTGACATATTAATATTCATGTACACATCTTTTTATGTTTTTTTTATAACACTGTTTATTTTTTTACACCAGGTGCAAGTATGTGATTTTATTTCAGAGTTTTGTGGAAAGATCCAACAGTACATTCAACATGTCGATATGGCACGGTGGCAAGATGAGCAATTCAGAATATGTCGGGACATATTCCCTCTCGGAACAATACTATCAATGGTTGACTTTGCAGAAAATTACACCCTACAACCACAAAATGAAATACAAAGTCAATACTATCACTCATAGCAGGTGAGCATAATGGTGCATATCACGTATCGACATAGGCCAGATAGTAATGAAGAGAAACGTGTGATACTGAAATAAAGTCACATCCACATAAGTGATGACTGGACCCATGACATCCATTACGTGTAGCATTGCTTGAAATTATTCTATGATCATGTGATAGCTATGGATATACCATTTTATCGTCATTTCATTTGGTCAGATGGTTGTGCTGGACAGTTCAAGAATGCACGTGTATTTGAATGGTTTTGTTTGTTGCACATAAAATACAAGGTACCACATGTATGGAACTAATTTGAAACTGGTCATGGAAAAGGAGAGCACGATGGTGTTGGTGCATGCATAAAAAATTCCCTTCGAAGGGAAGAGATGAATTTTATAGGTGCTCACCTTCGAGACGTTGCATCCAGGGATAATCTTAGGGGCGAATTTTAGCCCAGTGGGCTATTTTTCCATGTTTTTCTCCCAAAAAACATTCGCCATTTTGTATTTTTTGAAGCCCTGTTTTGCCCAATTTTGATGGGGTAAAATTTTTTCACCCTAAAAATCGCCAAATTATTATATAGACCATATAAAATCCCTGGATTTTTTTTTTTTTTTGAAAACTATTGCCAATCATTTTATAGTTTCCGTTTTAAGAATTGGTAATATTCGCCAACATTTCTACACTTTTAAATAAGTATGGTTCCTTAAAATCATCCCTAGTTGCATCTATAGTGAAATAGTATGCATCTGTCATGGGAGAACAAGCAACAAGGAAACACCTAGTGTGGAGAATATTCTGGGAGGTGACAAATGTGTACCGATCCCAAACACATTAGGTGAACATAATGCATGTAACTCGACAGTTTCATTCAATTAGAAGCTCAGACAACTCGGCCTTACAAATTTGGACAAGATTGAAGGCTTGCTTTTGAAGTTCCTATAGCATCGATGAATGGGATGATTGTGAGTATACAAATATTGTTGATACATGGGATCAAGTGACACTTGGCACCAATTTCAATGGGGTTAATGAAATATACCATTTGGAAGATGAACAGACACATATTTCTACAGACTATGATCACATATCGGATCTCATACAAGCAGGTACATGAGTAGTACCTAAATAAGAAAATGCATTTATTTATTTTTTACTCGACCTATGTAGAATTTAATTTATGTAGAAATTAGAAATGCAAGACATTATTTAAAAAATGTATTGTTAACTCGACCTATTTCCTTTCACAGGTCAGATATATGCAGTGGTTTCCCCAAAAAATAATGAATGGGGTTTTGACTATTGGTTGGCACGTTGCTTAAAGGGGAAACAAAACATTCTCGAACTTGTTATAGATGATGAAAATATTGAATTCCCAAAATGGATCGATGGTTATAAAATGGGAGTACTTGACACTTGAAACACAACAGAAAAGGAAGGGTTGGTATGTATATCGGGATTATAGACCAGGAGATATTGTATACCACTTCACCAACCTTGTAGTTGGTATAAACATCAAGCTACGCACACTTAGTCACAAAAATAGGTCACATGTATGATACTTTCTACCTCATATAGAGCACAAAAGATTGATGGACACCATCAACAACAGAGATGATCCAGATGGCCTACTCATCTGAGTGCATTGTCAGGTGCGTTATTTAACCTTTAAAGTGAATGCTGAACCACAATCTCAATTATTTAGCCTTAGTTTATTCCCAATGTAATAAACTTGTGATTGACAGATACCATTCACAGACATAATATTATTCAAAGGATACTTGACACTATAAACATGATCGTACAACCTCAGGTGAGTAATCTATAAATCATGTTTGCAAATTTTCATTGGGTTCTCTTTTTTTTCTTATGTGGTTACTAAATTCTAGCCTTTTGTGTTCCTAGCATACAAACACCATCTATGGCACATTGGAGGCACCAAGAATGGTGTATTTAGACACCAACAATAGAAATCAAAAAATAACATGCTCTCGAGTTGTTGAAATTTACATTTTTGATGTTTTTAGTTTAATATACATTTAATTACATTGTTGGGTCAACTCTCGCAACTATTTCATTTGGATTTCAATGCATGAAAACCCTCGACCGTGGTTTTGTTGGTAGGGTTCCCATATCGGCCTTTCCCATACACACTTGCAGGAGCCAATGACATGCAATTTTGCTGCTCCGTTTGGTTTTTTCACTCCTGGACCGGAAGTCACCAAGTGTCCATGAACGACATTTTCATGTGAATTTCAACTGGACATAACTTGAAAATCGGAGGTCAGATCGAAGAACCATTGACTCCATTGGTATCTTGGCATGCGATTACCTCTAGGTGGTCCTCTCCCTCCTATTTTCAAGGACTAGTGACTTCATTGTGCATTGATTTCATAAACTAGGTTTTTGTTCAATTTCCTTCAATGCAATTCTTGCATTGGTGGGTCAACTCTGCAAAACCCTCAACCGTGCCTCTTACAAGCTATGAGATGGAACTAGAAACACATGTACATGTACAGAGTGAAAAACAACTAGGGTTTCATGAACTACAAATTGCATGATATCACTATGGTTGACAAGTTATGAGATGGAACTAGGGTTTAGTGACCTCTTACAAGTTATGAGATGGAACTAGAAACACATGTACATGTACAAATTGAAAAACAACTAGGGTTTCATGAAATACAAATTGCATGCTATCATTATGGTTGACAAGTTATGAGAAGGAACTAGAAACAAATGTACATGTACAAATTGAAAAACAACTAGGGTTTCATGAACACCAAATTGCATGCTATCACTATGGTTGACAAGTTATGAGATCGAACTAGGGTTTAGTGACCTCTTTACAAGTTATGAGATCAAACTAAAAACACATATACATGTACATATTGAAAACCAACTAGGGTTTCATGAACACCAAATTGCATGCTATCACTAGGGTTGACAAGTTATGACATGGAACTAGGGTTTAGTGACCTCTTTACAAATTATGAGATGGAACTAGAAACACATGTACATGTACAAATTGAAATCCAACTAGGGTTTCATGAACTACAAATTGCATTCTATCACTAAGGTTGACAAGTTATGAGATGGAACTAGGGTTTAGTGACCTCTTTACAAGTTATGAGATGGAACTAGAAACACATGTACATACTGAAAAACAACTGGGGTTTCATGAACTAAAAATTGCATGCTATCACTAGGGTTGACAAGTTATGAGATGGAACTGGGGTTTAGTGACTTCTTTACAAGTTATGAGATGGAACTAGAAACACATGCACATGTACAAATTGAAAAACAACTAGGGTTTCATGAACACCAAATTGCATGATATCACTATGGTTGACAAGTTATGAGATGGAACTAGGGTTTAGTGACCTCTTTACAAGTTATGAGATGGAACTAGAAACACATGTACATGTACAAATTGAAACACAACTAGTGTTTCATGAAATACAAATTGCATGCTATCACTATGGTCGACAAGTTATGAGATGGAACTAGGGTTTAGTGACCTCTTTACAAGTTATGATACGGAACTAGAAACACATGGAGATGTACATATTGAAAACCAACTAGGGTTTAATGAACATTGCATGCCATCACTAGGGTTGACAAGTTATGAGATGGAACTAGGGTTTATTGACCTCTTTAAAAGTTATGAGATGGAACTAGAAACACATGTACATGTACAAATTGGAAAACAACTAGGGTTTCATGAACACAAAATTTCATGCTATCACTATGGTTGACAAGTTATGAGATGGAACTAGAAACACATGGACATGTACATATTGAAAACCAACTAGGGTTTCATGAACACCAAATTGCATGCTATCACTAGGGTTGAAAATTTATGAGATGGAACTAGGGTTTAGTGACCTCTTTAAAAGTTATGAGATGGAACTAGAAACACATGTACATGTACAAATTGGAAAACAACTAGGGTTTCATGAACACCAAATTGCATGCTATCACTATGGTTGACAAGTTATGAGATGGAACTAGGGTTTAATGACCTCTTTACAAGTTATGAGATGGAACTAGAAACACATGTACATGTACAAATTGGAAAACAACTAGGGTTTCATGAACTACAAATTGCATGCTATCACTAAGGTTGACAAGTTATGAGATGGAACTAGGGTTTAATGACCTCTTTACAAGTTATGAGATGGAACTAGAAACACATGGACATATACATATTGAAAACCAACTAGGGTTTCATGAACACCAAATTACATGTTATCACTAGGGTTGACAAGTTATGACATGGAACTAGGGTTTAGTGACCTCTTTACAAGTTATGAGATGGAACTAGAAACACATGTACATGTACATATTGAAAATCAACTAGGGTTCCATGAACACCAAATTTCATGCTATCACTAGGGTTGACAAGTTATGAGATGGAAATAGGGTTTAATGACCTCTTTACAAGTTATGATATGGAACTAGAAACACATGTACATGTACATATTGAAAACTAACTAGGGTTTCATGAACACCAAATTGCATGCTATCACTAGGGTTGACAAGTTATGACATGGAACTAGGGTTTAGTGACCTCTTTACAAGTTATGAGATGGAACTAAAAACACATGTACATGTATGGTATGGTGTGGTATGTTATTATGGTATGGTATGTAGAACTATTATGGTATGGTATGTTAGTATGGTATGATGTTAGTATGTTATGGTACATGTTATGTTATTATTGGGTATTGTAGGGTATGATGTTAGTAATTTAGGGTATGGTATGGTATGTTAGTATGGTATGATGTTAGTATGTTATGTTATGGTATGTTATGGTATGTTATTGTATGTTAGTATGGTATGATGTTAGTATCATAGGGTATTGTAGGGTATGATATGGTATATTACACATGCATTCATGACTTAGAAATAGAAACACATGTAACTTTAGTGTTATGATGTTAGTGTATGTAATTTAGGTAGTGTATGGTATGGTTATGATGTCAAGAAGTTGAGGATAGCCATAATGTTAAAAAGTTGATGATAGCTAAATTTAGGTAGTTGTATGTTATGGTTATGGTTATGGTGTCTAGTGATTATCTCCCATGACTTACTTAATCGTTACTTGATCTTAGTTGTATGAGTCATAAATTCTTCCTTTAAGTATTGGAAATTCATACTAGCACACATGTGAACCACACATATCATTATATCACATAGGTGAACCACACATATCATGTTCCAAGATCAAGTCAACCATATATGCATAAATTTGAACCTTCATATATATTATATATGTATACAAATAATGTTACAAAAATTGGCATGCCACATGGACATAATACAAAATAGTAGATCAAATTGTACAACTGTGTGTATAAAAACAAAAAGTTACATCTATGTATCCCCCCTATACATTTATTCTAGTTATCCCCCCTTTCGTTGCCACTGCCAATGTCTTCGGAGAAGTATTGCTTTCTTTTTCGACTGCTCACTGGTGATCCCCATCACTGAACAAGAGGGATAGGTCACATCAGTGGAGACTGAAGAAAAACCAAATTTGTAAGTTAGTTTACCAACCTATAAAAATTCTATGTACATTTGTTCAAATTCCAAACCAATATAACATTTTTACTTACTGTGCGTGAGTAAGTAATGGTGGGTTGTGGTGCCTCACTAGCAGAAACCCCGATTGGGTGCTCTTCAAGCACCACTTACTCACTATCAAGCTACATAAAAAAATATATATGTCAATGTTAACAAATATACATGTACATGGGGGGGGAAGCACCAAATCAGAGAAAGCGATACATAAACATACAAAGAAAGCAATACATAAACGTACATGTTGGCTCGTCAGAGGTGGGTCACCGATTTGGTGCTCTTCAAGCACCGTTCCCTCACTAGAAGCCTACATAAAGTAACATATGTCAATTTCAAATAATAAAAAGAATCAGAGACATATATACTACATGGACGAAAAATGATGTTTTCAAAGAAAGCGAAACATACATGTACATGGCAGGGGGAAGAGGTGGATCGCCAACAAACTCACTTTGGTGCTCTTCAAGCACCACTAGCTCAATAGATTCCTGCATAAAGTAACATATGTCAAAGCGATACATAAACGTACAAAGAGAAAGCACCAAATCAGAGAAAGCGATACATAAACGTAGAAAGAAAGTGATACATAAACTTACCTGCTGGCTCGTTAGAGGTGGGTCATCAATTTGGTGCTCTTCAAGCACCAGTGCCTCACTAGAAGCCTGCATAAAGTAATATATGTCAATTTCAGATAATAAAAATAATTAGAGACATATATACTACATGGATGAAAAATGATGTTTTCAAAGAAAGCGAAACATACATGTACATGGAGGGGGGGAAGAGGTGGGTCACCAACAAACTTGCTTTGGTGCTCTTCAAGAACCACTAGCTCAATAGATTCCTGCATAAAGTAACATATGTCAAAGTGATACATAAACGTACAAAAGCGTACAAAGAGAAAGCACCAAATCAGAGAAAGCGATACATAAACCTACAAAGAAAGCAATACATAAACGTACCTGCTGGCTCGCTAGAGGTGGGTCACCAATTTGGTGCTATTAAAGCACCAGTTCCTCACTAGAAGCCTGCATAAAGTAACATATGTCAATTTCAGATAATAAAAAGAATCAGAGACATATATACTACATGGACGAAAAATGATGTTTTCAAAGAAAGCGAAACATACATGTACCTGGCGGGGGAGAAGAGGTGGGTCACCAACAACCTCGCTTTGGTGCTCTTCAAGCACCACTGGCTCAATAGATGCCTGCATAAAGTAACATATGTCAATGTTAGATAATACAAATAAAACGAGACATATACAACATGGAGGGATAATGACTTTTTCAAAGAAATTGAGACATACAGGTACATTGGGCGGGGGGGGAGGTGGGTGAGCAACGACATCGATTGGGTGCTCTTCAATAACCACTTGCTCACTATCAAACTACATAAAATAATATATATGTCACTGTTAGCATATCAATGGGGGCAACAAGGAAAAAGATACTTGCATGTACAAAAAGCAATACAAGCATTAGTTGCAATATATAAATATACCTGGGGGACGTGAGGATGTATGTAACCAGTGGGTCGATCAACTAGCAACGAGATAAAAAGATTTCTACATGCATTAGTGAAGAAGTTTTCTTTTTGGACATATTCATCAAAATCATGTTCCTACGTACAAAAGGATAAAGATACAATTAGACAATTTCAAAAATTAAAAAAGTACATGTTGAATCATTAAAATCATAATTAGAAGAAAGCGATACATAAACACACATGCTAGTTCATTAGAGGTGGGTCATCGATTTGGTGCTCTTCAAGCACCGATGCCTCACTAGAAGCCTACATAAAATAACATATGTCAAATTCAGATAATAAAAAGAATCACAGACATATATACCACATGGACGGAAAATGATGTTTTCAAAGAAAGCGAAACATACATAGTACCTGGCGGGGGGGAAGAGGTGGGTCGCCAACAACCTCGATTTGGTGCTCTTCAAGCACCAATGGCTCAATATATTCCTGCATAAAGTAACATATGTCAATGTCAGATAGTACAAAGAAAACGAGACATATACAGGATGGACGAAAAATGATTTTTTCAAAGAAAGCGAAACATAATTAAAAGCATATTTAAAACAATACCTACATCTCAAAATCTACCTCTACATGAGAGGGACTAGGCTGGGATTCAACATACTCATATTGCTCACCCTACATAAAACATATTGTATCCAGATTAGGATATATTGAATGTTGCAATCTCTATTATAAATATGTAAATAACATTGACAAATTAAAAAGTATAGTTCTTATAGCTAATGGTGAAGAACCAAACCCATATGCAATATTGACTGCTACATCAATGTTCTCAACATTAATCAATGAACTATGCAAATCTGGGGTGTCATGGGACACCAGCTGTATATTTGTTCACATAATTTTTTAGATAATTAAATAGAAATAAATTGTGATATAAAACAAAATATAATATGAAAATAATGATTTTTACTTACAAATCGGGGTTATCCATCATCCCGAAACTCTGAAGCAAGGCCATAGCATATGCCTTCACACGTTGTGCAAGGGTTTGGAGTAACATAACGCTCTCCATCTCTAGTGAAATCTATAAATGGATCCTTACTATGCGATGGGCTAGCCTCAGAAGTGCCAACCCCTTGGCCTACATTGCCTTGGACATCAGCCCCATGCTGAAGCAATGTATCTGCCAAGTCAAATAATGCCTCCTGTGTATCCTCAATCACAGGACCCGCAGGAGGATATACCCGAGGGGGTTTTGGTGTGTGTGGAGGGCATGGCACACAGTTAGGATCCATCCTAGCCCTTTCCCTATCTTGGGGCATCCCATGACCAACACCCTGGAAGTCTAAAATATCGAAATAGTTAACATGTATCCCTAGGATTAATTTTGCATACAACTTCCTCAGGAAATAAATTGAGATGTCCCTATTCCCATGAGGGTCTTCATCGAAGACCATATACCAGTGATCCATCCAATTGGATTTCACATTTCGTTCCACACACCAGTCTATGGAAATGTGTGCTCGACTAGTGGGTGGAACCAATCCGGTGCTAGGGTCCCGGAATAATGAAAACAATTGGTCTTTTGTAATCTTTAGGTTTTTGATGTCTTTATAACTCAAACCATCGGAATAGTATTGCCTCATGGATTCTTTGTACAAGATAATGTTGTACAAAGCTCCTTGGGATTTGACAATTGTGTTTGTTATGGTGTCCAATGCCTCGGATAAATATTGTCTCAAATGATCTCCCCCTCTAAAATATGAGCTAAGGCGCCTCAATGCACCCAAAGGAGCCAGAATCTGTGCATTCCGGTCTTGTTCCCCCTCCGTGTTTAGGTTTGTGTCCATGTTTGGGTTCGTGTCTGTGTTTGGGTTCGTGTTTGGGTTTGTGTTTGGGTTTGTTTCACTTTGCACAGTATCTTGAACATTCATGTTATCTGTTAAGATTAAACAACAAATTACAAATTGTTTTAATATATCATTCTTTGATTTAATTCATTTTTTTTATTAAATTCGTTTTAAGTTTTTAACAAATATTAAAACTATGAATTAAAAAAAAACAAACAAAAGTTGAATACAAATGTGGATTATATGAGTACTTACCTTCCATTGGAGCCAAGCCCCCTCCAAAGCCACCTCCAAAAGCTCTAACACAAAACGTTGGTGCGGTATTTCTCAACTACGGTATTTCACCTTCTCGATATCACTCACTGTGCAAATAGCAAATGAGGCCTGTGGCCTCTGTTTTATTTTATTTTTTTGGTTTTGCATATCGCATATGTGATATATCGCAAGTGTGATATATTACACTTGCGATATATCACATATGCGATATGTAAACCATTAAAAACGCATATGTGATATCTACTAACTAACCTTAGCCTTGTCTTTGGGATCGGGTTTTCCGAATGTAGCATGAATAACGCATATGCGTTGTGGATTTACATTTCGGAAGTGCATTTTCAATTTCTAAAGTGGCACTAAAAAGAGGAACCAACTTTGTGCGAGCACCCTATAAACACTGCAATAAACAGTTAAGATAGGTATCACTAATGTGAATCATCATATATACAACATTAACACTACCGAATTTTATTGTTTAACTATTAATCAAGATTAATTAACCATTAAGGGTACCTAGTTCATTAATATAAAGATACTATGTTTATACAAATTTACTTATCTATCAAACAAATAAATGTTACTATTATTATTCACCATTAATAAAAATAATAATAATTATTATTACGTGTTATTATTGATTATTAAGTTTAATAATAATATTAGTAATGGTATAACTATTGTTAGATACATATAGAACCTTCATTGAATATAATTAAAATATTTATTTAACTCTCCAAATGTTTTACATAATTTATAAAATATATATTATTATCATTTTTATTGTTAGAGGTTTAACCAAATGGAAAGCGATATTGTAACTTAATATCATTATATTATCCACTTTCAATGATTATTTAAATTTTATTTTGAAAACAATAAAACATTATGATTGAATTAGAATGGATTGAGTAACACGAACGTAAATATCCTCTCCATGAAAGTCAAAGTAATTATTATGTTATCTACCACATTTAAATATTGAAGCGGTGCATTGAGTCACTGTTAAATGAAAGGTTTCGTAAACAAACAAGTAATAATAATAATTCTACGAATGAATAAACATAAGTCAACTCAAATTGTACCCACTTAATTAAGCATTAAAGTATTTAACTGCTCAAGACAACCATGAATTGGGTAATGATATTGAATCATTATTAAAAATCTTGAATTGTGTAAGGGTATTAATAATTTATAGTCCCAAAACATTATAGGGAAGGGGTGGAGTAAGAATGAAGGAAGGAGGAGGAAAATGGATATTAAAGGAAGGTGTCACGGAGGAGAAGGGGGTTGGTTTTCTTTGGGAGGAATTAGAGTTAGTATTTTTTTGGAGAAAATGAGGAAGACCAAGGAGGGGGTTAACTCGGGGATATGAGGAGGTGGGAAACTCAAAGGAAGAGGGTGAAACTGCTCTAGTAATTGAGAGAATTTGAATTAAGGAAAGATGCTATGGGGATTATCAGACTGTGGGCTCGGGGGTTAGCAAACCTGTTGGTTTCCTAAGGCCAACACGATAAGCTGGTCGGCAGGGTGGTTGGTTGGATTGGTCAATAAGTTTGGGGAAGGGAAGCTACCAGAGGAGGACACGGGAGCTACGAAAACCGTATATAAACTATTGAATGCAGGTATTCTGCAAGCATTATCTTATACTATTTCAATTCTTGTATGAAATGGAAATGTGCTTTATAAATTTTGATTTATATCATAGCTATGTTGCACAATTATTTTGTTAAAATGTAAATAGAAATATGCTGCACATTTATTTTGTTAAAATGCAAATAGAAATATGTGAACAAGGGATGTTGTAAATATTCCATTATGATTATAATAGCATAAAAATCTTAGAATTGATAAATTTAGTGGAACTGGTTGACAAAAGGGGCACTTCAGAGACCCATGATGTGATCAATTTAATGATTTATGCGATAAAAGGATATGATGTTGATAATATGCACCAACTGATTATTGAATGGAGATATTGTTATGAATGTATGTTTTCAAAGTACTAATCCACAGGACACATGAACTATGTAATAACTCGATACTTATATGAAGTGTGGCATAGTACCTATTTTTGTAGAAGAGCATTGTTTACCAAAGTTGATGATATGATGACACAGACCAATAATCTGATAGTAGCACAATATGGTTTTGATGGGGTATAGACCCAGGATGTTGAGAGGGATGGATGTGTTCCACCCTATGTTTCTATGATACCCGAGGTCGTGGGAGGGTCGTGCTGAGACACACTCCCCAAGTTGTTGTGATGACGACGGTCGGATGCCTGCTAGGAGAGGCTAGGTCCGTTGTTCAGCCAATGCTATCACTCTCAGGTTCTTATGTGGTCATGTCGATGAAGCTGACATCCACTTCTATACTAGAAGAGGAAGGATAGGGAGGGTGCAGACGTAGGTTAGGATGGGAGGATATTGTTAGCTAGTACTATTAAGGGTTTGGGACTCCTTGGTTCCGATTCAGTGGTAGTAGGTTCCCTTCTTTGTACTTTATTTATTAAACCAATGTAAACATAAAAATAATGATATAAAATCTTATAAGGTTAACTGATAAAATAACTGATGATGTTTTAGTAATGCTATTATTATGTATACTTGTTCTAATTGCATGAAGGATTATTAGTATTAGTTAGCACTTATGCATAGGAAATATTATGTATGTTTATAGTACATGTCCGGCTTGTGCATGCACTGGCCACGCATGCAGACTTTGCATATGTATGCTAGTATTGCTATACCAATACCTTCATGTTAAACAATTATGTAACTTGTTGTGAATACATGAGTTGAATATGCATTGGTCCTAAATAGATATTGAGCATTAAGTTATTAATATACAAGTTAAACAAGTCATTTAAGTATTCATTAATTACGCATAAACACTTTCATAGGAAACTGACTAAGTGTTGTTAGTTAGAATTTTCACTCCGGAATCGTCGTAAATAATATAATTATATTGTTTAATTGTTTATCATGATTGCTTAAACCCTCAAGGGTGCATTGTTTATAAATAAAAGGGCACTATGTTGGTAGTAGGATACTTAAATATCAAACAAATAACTACATACATGATTATTAGTTCACCATCTATTATTTATTATTATTATTATTATTATTTTATATTTAAAATGATAATGAGTTCCCTTATCATAACCATTGTTGAATATATATATAGTTCATTAAGTATTTCCAATAAAACAACACGAGTAGGTTGTCATGGTAAACTAGTAAACTTTTGTAAGTGGAATAAAACATTTATGTTGAATTATTATGTGCAAAAGGTTTAATGACCTTAAGTGGTGTTATCCATAAAGTGGTTTATAAAAATAAAAATAAAATTATCAAAAGTGTTGGATGGATATACCAAATGAAATAATATATTAAACAATTGTGATTTTCTTATATATATATATATACTTTTTAGTTAAACTCTCTCTCTCTCTATATATATGATATATATACTTTTTAGTTAAACTTTAGATGTATTTTTTTTTCATGTTGTTTTCATGTTTTAACTTAACTATATTGAGTGTATTTAGTTATTTCTGAGAAATCAATTAGGTTGATAAAAGAGATCAAATGATAATCTTATGAAAATTGTAAATAAATTATATATATATAGGTGCCATGTTTCACTATGAGAGTGTTGAGTGGTTATGGTCATTAAATAGAGTCTAAACTATGGTATAACCTATTTTCCCGATGATATGCACCGATCGGACGACTGGCCGCATCGGACGTGACCGGTCATGCACGGTCAGCCGTCCGATCGGTGCATATCGTCGGTTCGGTAGTCAACTCCCTAAACTATAATGTTTTGAAATCAAGCTAAACTTGTATTGAGAAACTAGAGTAGGATTATAATACCAACAATGGGAGAGTAGATTACATTGATTTCCTAGATAATTGAGTTGGTTTGCAATAAGTATGTTGGGACATGTAACAATACTAATTTAAGAAAATTAATTAATTAATTAACCAAATTTTGTTGAAGAGTGAAGATCAAAACTGAACACTACTTCAAGTATATGAAAATACTCAAAGTGTAAACCATGTTTTAATAATAAACATACCATGACTGTTTACTTGAAAGGAAAAGTTTTCACATGCTACAAAGAGGAATATGAGGATCTCTCCTATGTAGAAAGGCATATAAGACTCTTAAAAGTATTGCTCCATTGTTTACATTATCATTCCATTTTCAAGAGGGGTAAACAAAAGGATTGATTCAATTATGAATAAAAATCCAATTCCCTTACATGGATGTCAATTGCGGAAAACACCTCTAAACATGAAAGGGGAGTCATGAGTAAAATTTTTATTTAAACAATTAGATGGACTTAAATTTTATAGATTGTTGAGTATTTAATGGCACTAGAAAATACATTAGAAATTAAAGTTGAAAAGTATGGACTAAATAATATTTTATAATAAATAAATAAAATCACGTGAGAGCTAGAGTATTTACCATGCAAGGAAAGAGTAAGGAATAATATACAGTTAAATATATAAGGATGACAAGGATAAATAAAATAAATAGGAGTGAGTACATAAGTAGTATAAAAGAAATTAAAAACAATAAAATAAATAAATAGGATTAAGAATGTATAAGTATCTAGTAAGAAGTATAGATTGCATTAATGGACCCTTATACTCAAGTTATTTTGACCTACAGGTGCTAGATAAGTTGGATGTGACAACATGGTGTTCCTTAAGTAGATGATTGTTTGGTATTTTTTTTTAAGAAAGAATGAGTTGCCTAGGCTATGGAAGAAGGATACTCTACTCAACATTTAACTTATTGAGATTTAATATTTATGACCTAGAGAAGAAAGTGATATTAATAACAATGACCAAGGAAACTTTTAAGTGACTACATTAAATAATGTAGGTAAGTAGTGTTGTTAGAAAAGAGTCAATGGAGCTAAGAAGCTATATATGAGTCATAATAAGACATTTACAACCTAATTAAATGTAATGTGAAGTGACAAGTTCTTCCTATGAATCATGATATATAAAATAACTACAAAGCATGTCAGAATGATACGTATTTGGGGTAAACTGTATTTGATGAAGCATGACGAAATCAAACCAATTGCATACATAACATGTAGTATGTAATATGACAACAAATCCCTTGTGATGAAATAAGTAAACTTATATTATATTGACACCTTGATCATGGAACTCGCAAGGATAAGATGTTCTAGCGGTAATTCATAAATATAGTCCATCAAAATTTTCCCTTAAGATTGTGATGACCATAACTTCAAGACGAAGTTTCTTGAAGGGTGGGTGTATGTAATGCCCCATAATTTGACATTTGGTATTTAAACTCTAATATGAATTAACTCAACATTTTATTTGCTAGTATGTGTAGGGCTTCGTTCGATTCAGTAAACTATAATTAAGACATGATAAACCAAATTATATGTTGTTACTATGGTATGATGTCACCATGAATATTATGTTACCATGTTTATGCGAGTACGATGTTAAGATTATCATGGGATTCTTGTATTTTACGATAATAGTATATGTTTAAATGTTTTCATTTATAAAATGTGAAATATATGATATGGTATGTGGATGGCATATGGTGATGTGGATGAATGAATTATTAAATGTCATGTGTAGTTGTTATGAACCAAAATTGTTACATGAAATGAAATAATGGTGATAATATGGATCAATCGATGATCAAGTGGAATGCTTGTTATGAACATGTATTCTTTTCGAAATACTAACACATAGGGAAAAAGGGCTAAGTGATAGCCAATTACTAAATATGATGTGTGGATTAGCACATATTTATGAAAGGAACCTTATTTACCAAACCGATGATACAATGACACACTCTGATAATCTTGATAGCAGCAGAGAACAATTTGATAGGGTATAGACCTAGTATGTTGAGAGGGATATATGTATTTCCCACGCTATGTTACTATGATACCCGAGGTCATGGAAGGGTCATGCTGAGACACGCTCTCCAATTTGTTGTGATGGCGATGGTCGTATGCCTGCTAGGAGAGGTTAGGTCTGCTGTTTAGTCGACGCTATCGCTCTCAGGTTCTTATGTGGTCAGGTTGGTGAAGCCGACATCCACTTCTATACTAGCAGAGGAAGGATAGGGAGGATGCAGACATAGGTTAGGATTGGAGGATGTGTTAGATAGTACTATTGAGGGTTGGGTATTCCTTGATACCGAGTTAGTGGTAGTAGGTACCCATATTTGTATTTACCGGTTAAGTCAATAAGAACATAAAGAAAGGATATCAAATCATAAAACGGATTAACTATTAAATAACTGAGAATGTTAAATATATGAATACTTTCTCTTTCTGCATGGGGAAATTACTATTATTATTTAGCATGTATGCATAGGTGGCATGGTGTTTGTTTATAGTGCATGTATTACTTGTGCATACATTGGCCACGCATGCACACCTTCTACATGTATGATAGTATTGATGTACAACATACTTGTCACTTGAATAGTGGTATAAATTGTCATAGATAACTTAGTTAAGGATATATATTAATCAACGTAGATAATGAATGGTTAAGTTTATAGTGTGTGAAATAAATGAATTAGGCATTGTATGTAAACACTGCAATAAACAGTTAAGACAGGTATCGCTAATGTGAATCATCATATATAAAACATTAACACTGCAGAATTTTATTGTTTAACTATTAATCAAGATTAATTAACCATTAAGGGTACCTAGTTCATTAATAGAAATATACTATGTTTATACAAATTTACTTATCTATCAAACAAATAAATGTTACTATTATTATTCACCATTAATAAAAATAATAATAAGTATTATTATGTGTTATTATTGATTATTAAGTTTAATAATAATATTAATAATGGTATAACTATTGTTAGATACACATAAAAGCTTCATTGAATATAATTAAAAGAATTATTTAATTCTCCAAATGTTTTACATAATTTAAAAAATACAAGCCCCAAGAGTTAGCTCAAGCGGTCGAGCAACCGTAGTTAGGCCTCCCGGCAAGTGAGGTCACGGGATCCATTATCCTCGACGCTCTTGGGGTTAGGCATGAAGTGTGCCGAGAGTGAGGCCCCTTCGGGTGGGCCCTCTTGAAATTATTCCGTGGATGTAGTCCGTCGGTCAAGCCGGCGTGTGAACCACATTGAAAAAAAAAAGCCCCAAGAGTTAGCTCAATCGGTCGAGCAACCGTAGTTAGGCCTCCCGGCAAGTGAGGTCGCAGGATCCATTCTCCTCGACGCTCTTGGGGTTAGGCATGAAGTGTGCCGAGAGTGAGGCCCCTTCGGGTGGGCCCTCTTGAAATTATTCCGTGGATGTAGCCCGTCGGTCAAGCCGGCGCGTGAACCACATTGAAAAAAAAATAAAAAATTATAAAATACATATTATTATCATTTGTATTGTTAGAGGTTTAACCAAATGAAAAGCGATATTGTAACTTAATATCGTTATATTATCCACTTTAAATGATTATTTAAATTTTATTTTGAAAATAATAAAACATTATGATTGAATTAGAATGGATTGAGTAACAAGAACCTAAATATCCTCTCCATGAAAGTCAAGGTAATTATTATGTTATCTACCACATTTAAATATTGAACCGGTGCATTGAGTCACTGTTAAAGGAAAGGTTTCGTAAGCAAGCAAGTAATAATAATAATTCTACAAATGAATAAACATAAGTCAACTCAAAGTGTACCCACTTAATTAAGCATTAAAGTATTTAACTGCTCAAGACAACCATGAATCGGGTAATGATATTGAATCATTATTAAAAATCTTGAATTGTGTAATGGTATTAATGATTTATAGTCCCAAAACATTATAGGGAAAGGGTGGAGTAAGAATGAAGGAAGGAGGAGGAAAATGGATATTAAAGGAAAATCTCACGGAGGAGAAGGGGGTTGGTTTTCTTTGGGAAGAATTAGAGTTAGTATTTTTTGGATAAAATGAGGAAGACTGAGGAGGGGGTTAACTCGGGGATATGAGGGGGTGGGAAACTCAAAGGAAGAGGGTGAAACTACACTAGTGATTGAGAGATTTTGAATTAAGGAAAGCCACTATGGGGATTATCGGACTGTGGGCTCAGGGGTTAGGAAACCTGTTGGTTTCCTAAGGCCAGCACGTTAAGCTGGTCGGTAGGGTGGTTTGTTGGATTGGTGAATAATTTTGGGGAAGGGAAGCTACCAGAGGAGGACATGGGAGCTACGAAAACTGTATACAAACTATTGAATGCAGGTATTATGCAAGCATTATCTTATACTATTTCAATTCGTGTATGAAATGGAAATGTGCTTTATAAATTTTTATTTATCTCATAGCTCTGTTGCACAATTATTTTGTTAAAATTTAAATAGAAATATGTTGCACATTTATTTTGTTAAAATGCAAATAGAAATGTGTGAACAAGGGATGTTGTAAATATTCCATTTTATTAGAATAGCATAAAAATATTAGAATTGATAAATTTAGTGGATTTGGTTGACAAAAGGGGCACTTCATCAAGACATTTCACATCATTGGATCTCAGTTGTTCTACATGGTCCCAGTTTCCATCCTGCAGTTGTTCTTGATCCATGTGAGCATATTTCTCTTCTTCTCAAGAAGACGTTTCCTCCAGAAATCAGTATTTAGTTTGGAGCAGCATCAACAACAGTTCATAATTTTTGGTTTCCCTCTCATGTCCTTTTTATTGAGGGATGATTTTTCCCATGTGGTTTTTCCTCTTTCCTCATCTTTTTGGACATAATAATTGTCAAGGGGTGACCATAGCCTTGCTGTTGGGCCCTATAAACACCTATATTTTTGACATAGCATCATAAAGTTAGACTTAAAGGGGGGTGTTAGGATATTATTAAACCCACTCATAACTTAGGATAAAATAATTAATCAATTTTGATTAATTTCCTACACACTAACCTAGATAGTTGGAATCCACTTGCACCTTATAGTCAATAATTTCCATCTATACCCCATGAATGATTTAATTCTAATTTTGGGTTGATCTTTACCACTTTATGGACTCCCAGAATTAGTAACTGCTCTTTCCTGTAGATTCTTCCTTATTCTGCTTTTATCCAGCTTTTTTGTGGATAAGGTAAAGCTAGTTAACTAGGAAACTGGTATCTTTTGTTGTCAACCCATCCTCCATGATTTTCTCTCCATTTTCTAGGATTAGCATGTTTATCCATCACTATTGACAACTCACTCATTCCTTTTCTAATTCGTGAGTTCCTTGACTGATTTGGGAAGTGATTTAGCCACCTATGTGGTTTTATCATATTTGGTAAGTCTGATTTATGAGCTAGCAATGAGTTGTCTTCCATCAAGTCAAATATCCTTTATAAGGATGTATTACCATTGTAATAATATCAATTATCATTTTATTGATCATTCATTAATGTGTGTTCATTAATTCCTCTTCTTCTCTCCTTATGCTAATTCTATGTGATTCCTAGTGAGGTTAATTGTGTGCTTACATTCTTAGCTTGTTTATGGAATCCATGCTGCCATAAAGGATTTAGAATTCTGACACTCCAAATTATTTAAGATGAGAATGGTAGGCATATGTGTTTGGGATGAGGAAATGGAATATTAGAATTCAATATGAACCAAATTCGTTGACTTGGGCCAAAAGAAATATCAATGATATTTATATTCCAAAGTTGGGTTACAAGTGTTTATTTGAAGAGGAAAATGTGGAAGCCTAGTGACGGTGGTCTTACTTGTAAAAATTTTCACCAGAAAGTACAAGATTTTCATGTGGCTTGCAGTGACAAAAAATTCTTGACTTGGGATCAATTACAAAAATTGAACAAGAACAACCCATGTATCTATATTTTATCCATATGAAAGGAGGAGAATTTTGTGGATTTATTTATTCAATGGATATATGCCAAAGAATTGTGGAAAGAGATAGCGAAAATCACTAGCACATCAGATATGTGGCAGAGATTTCAATCGACGAATATTTTCAGCTCTATTTTCATAAGCGTTAGCTAAATTTTTATGTAGATATCCCCTTTGTTTTTATGTGGGGGTTTTGGTTGGAAAGAAACTCAACCTTTTCAAGGATAAATATATTCTGGTGTTCCAAACTTATGCACATATTCATGTCTTAGCTCAAAACTATACAAATCATGCTAATGATCCTAATCCCAAACCATTGATCGATGTTTTTTTTTATAAGAATACACTATGGGGTTACTTTTACAACATGTATCAACATAACAATAATTTTAGTAGCACATGGGCCTAGTTTATTTCTTTGATACCCATTTCATAAAGTTTAGATCTAGGTTGGGCATAGGATCAAACAAGCTTGCAAAATCTATGGCTCTTAAACTCTTGTTGAAATGTGCTCTAAATCATTATGCTAAGAAACTCCTATTGTTCATGGATTTGGATTTGACTATAAATTGGATGTTAAATAAACGATCTTGCACAATACTTCTCTTCAACCTTGGGGAGATGTTCTTGTTGATGAAATTACTATTGATGACAACATGGACTTGCAGTGGCCCCATGGATTGTCATTGATGCCACTAAGTCCCACTTGCAGTGCCTTGGATCCCTTACAGAGTGGGTTTGAGATTTGAAGCACCTTGTACCCAGTTTAAAAGGTCCTTGTACCCACAAGGTTGGATATTGATGCCACCACCTTGCTGAAGATGTTGAAGACCCTGTTAATGGTATTGAAGACCATGGATATGGTCCCGAAGCCTTTACAAATGTTGGAAAATCCCTAGATGGGTGGAAGAAGCATTGATCTTGTCATGGTACCCTAAAAGAATACCAATATACCCCACAGGTGATATCATGTTGGATCACATGGTTGAGGTGTTTAAAGAATACCATGAAGCCCCTTGGCATGTCAAAGAAGCCTTTGGAACACCAAATGGGACAAATGACCCATTATGTGGTCATTTGCGGTTTACATGGTTATTGATGGCTTGTTGGTGTCCTGGAATTCTTGTATGGTCTTTGACATGGAGGTGGAACCCATGGACAACATGCCCTTGGTATGTTGAAGAAACATTGAATCCATAATTTGCTCCTTAATCCCACAAGTTGATTGAAGAAATCCTGGTTAACATAATGAATCCCTTGACATATTATAGAGCCCTTGAAGTGTGTATGGAAATCTTGCACTTATTCCCACAAGCTTGATGAAGACATTGATGCATTATTGAAGCCCTTGGTTGGTGTTGTATCTCTTGACTTCATATTTTGTATGTAAAGAAGCCATAAAGAAGAATTCAAGTCATTTCATGATGGCCTGCACAAATTGAATAAAATATGAGTGAAGTACCTTATCAATGCAAGCAAAACCCTCATAAGATGATATCCCTCATCATGTCGTTTCTAAAGGTAGGTGGCACTTCACGTGGCTCCTCTTGGTTGAAGACATAATCATTTTTTAAGTTATATGGAAATGTTAACCCCATTTGTTTTGGTGAGCTAACCAAAGAAAAGTGTTTTAAATAAAAATAAAAATTAAAATATAGATCAGTTCGGACCCAAAACATTGTGAAAATGTGTATAAATAAAGGGCTCACAACCTCATTTAGAAGGTGAAAAATTTGGAAGTGCTCTGAGTTTTTTCGTCAAGGGACTGAGGAATTTCGAGTGGTAATAGTCCATAGAAGAAAAACACATAATTTTTGCAGCAGTGATGTAGCAGCAGACTTTTTGGTCTGATATATTTTAACTGAGGCAGCTACATACCCAAATTACAGTGAACAATAGACAATTTTGTTTTCTTTTTTTGCTAGTCCAAGATTGATAGAAGACAACCAAATTCTTATTAAATATTGATGAAAGGATGACAATTCTAAGATGATGACAGACTTCTTCTTTTTTTTCCTTCTGTTACAGCAGTCCGGTTTAAGACTTTCGTGGGGCAATTAAATTATAATCTCTGAGATTCATGGGAATCTACTGGCAGCAACAATTGAATTTTAAACTCTGAAAATTCATGGACATCCAAGGAATAATTGAAGATAATGATGTCACATCCAATCCTGATGAAGACATAAAGACAATGGCATAGTAAAGACAACCCAACCAATGCCAAACTACACATGATCCAAATCAGTCAAGCCTAGTTTGAAGGAGCCCGAGGTTTTGATCATGAATCAAGCTTTTCAAACATCAAATCTTGTCTTCTCTGTTTTTGGGATAGTTACAACAACATAGTTAGTTTTTGAAGACATCCAAACTTCAAAGCATTCACATCTTGCATAGCCACAGAAGTAAAGATTGATATCATAACCGGTGAAGTTCAGAAGACTATATTGGATTCTTTGTAAAAGAAAATCACAACTTAACGAAGGAGTTAAGGAGCCACAGTACCTAAGGCTTGATCACTATCAAAGAAGCCAAAGTTACTTATGTCTCATCTGGAAGTTGATTAATGATCTTAAACACCAAGTTTTGATGAATTTCACAGTTGTTTGTGAAGGCATATCAATAGATGTATTGGAACATTCTTACATGTGGAAGTACATATAAAACCTACAAGGTGTGTATGCAAAGTCAAGGTTAATGCTTGATGCGTAGTCCAAGCTTTTTTCAAGGTGAATGCATAGTCAAAGCTTGACCCTGATTGAAGGATATACATAGTCCAAGTGTATGTAAGTCATGTTGGAAACATAAAGGGTTGCAAACACCATAGAATCTGTTTGAAAGGAAAGAGGTATGTTGGAAAATTCATTAATTAGTTTGACTAAATGTTTGTCCTTACTAGTAAAGAATATCATCTACAGACCACCCTTGCACAAGACCATGACAGGTTCAATTTTTTATAAGACACTCACAAAGATCAAGCTCTCTAAGTATATGTAGAATTAAGGGTAAGTTCAAAAGATGACTGTTTAGCACACGTTGACAGTCAAACTCAGGAGATGACAGACCTAGATCATTGAAGTGAATGATAGCTCTAACACTGCTTACTTGAAATTAACAAGCATGAGTGATGAATTGTATACACAGTGAACCAAACAGTCATGCAGTGATATGATGACCGTGATATGTTATGACTGTGAATGGTTCAGAGAGATGTATGCATGAAATGATTGACAGTGACACCTACAGCAGTATGGCAGTGATACATTTAGTAGAAGACATATTCATGATGTGACAAGTGAAGAAGATGACATGAAAATGGGGAATAAGATGATTGATGATCATACCTATGATCAGCAATAGTGATGAGTAGTAGTGATCATATGAACAAGATGATTGATGAGCATACCTATGATCAGCAGTAGTGATGAGCAATAGTGATGAGCAGATGAACAATTGTTGATGAGTATATATGATGAGCAGAGATGGTTGAGCAGCATATTGATGACAATCAGTGATTGACATCAAGCATGCAAGAACTGACTTGCACTTGAGGATTGGACTCCTCAAACCATTCTTAGTTGGAGGTAAGAAAACTAGGCTGGGCCCTATTTCAGAGTTGGTGCTCTTTCTATCAGTTGGTGTTGATTATAATCAGGAATATTGTTTTCTTCCATGTACAGTTAATAAAGATAAAAAATCCAAATATTCTTGTGTCTCCTTTGACGTGATGAATGTGCTTATGATTGATTTAACTGATGCATTTGATTATCTTATTGATGGCATAATGATTGATACATTCTAGTTGACTAAAAGAACGTAAAAATTTTGTAAATTTCTCTCACACTAATTCACCCCCCCGCTCTCAGTGTGGCCATTGTGTCTAGCAATTGGTAATAGAGCCTGCCTTCGTCACAAGCCTAGAAAGCTTGAAGGATATCAATGGAGACACAATGGAAGAAAAGGAAGAGTCATCAAGCAATGACATGCCTATAGTTGATATGAAAGATTATTTCAATTGGAGGAGAAAAATGAAGGTTTATATAAAGAAATTTGGTGTTAGGGAGATTGTGATCAATCCACCCTCTCCATCAAACAAGAAGGGAAAATCAGCTGCACAGAAGGAAGCAAAGAAGGACAATACTATAGCCTTGAAGTTCCTCATGGATGGACTTCCCAGCTCAGTGAAGGAAATTGTAGGGGAGTACACTTCAGAAAAATACCTATGGTTCAAGTTGGAAAGCGAGTATCAGAAGAAAATACCAAAACCTGAAAAGACAAGTCAGGAATCAAAAGACAAGCCTCCTTAAGAGGTCAATCAAGAAGAAGACAAGCAAGAAGAGGACTCTAGTAAAGGTATAGACTCTTGTGATTATAATGATGGCTTGTGTGATGAAATTGAAAAGGTTCTTGCAGATGATGATGAAGGGCTATCAAAGGCTGCACATGAGATACATCTCATGTTGCTAAACATTGATCTTAGAGCCAACTAGTTTCTGAACACAGTAAATCTGAACTAGAGTAACTTCATGAAATTCAAAAAGAAAATATTTGACTCCTTAAATGAATATCAGCAGAATACCATGACAATGAAAGTGTTTCTTGTGAATCTCAAAAACAAGTACAAATAGTTGCAAGCTCAAATTAAAGACAAGGATACTGAAGTTGAACAACTAAAGACTGAAATATTGGTCAGTCGAAAGGAAGAACCAGAAGATCCTGCTAAAGAGCTTGAAGAAACTAGAGAGTTCAATCATGATGTAAAGACTCAGCTGGATGAATCCAAGAGGATAGAATAAATCCTGAAGATTCAGCTAAAATAAAAGGAGGAGACTATCCAAAAGCTGGAAATGGAGGTAGTTGGTCTCAGGAAGAAAGGTGGGAATAATGATGCTTTTGTCAAGTTCAAGGATAGTTCAGTTGTCCTATATAAGATCTTGGATTTCCAAATATCTCCATGTGACAAAACGAATCTTGGTTACAAGAAGGGAAAAGAAAAATATGAAGATGACACTTGGTCTCCAAAGACTCCAGAAGCAGGTCCATCAACGTCCAAAGCTGCTCCCCAAGCACTTGCACATGAAAACAAGGACTTTGGATGTTCAAAGATGAAACAACGAGTTAGATTTATTCCTCAAAGCAAGCTCAGAAAGGAAACAAATCCAAGACCAACGTATGAAAGTGGTTTCAATGGTTATTGTTATTTTTTATCTAACTTTGGTCATAAATCTATGGAGTGTAGACTCTACAGAAGACTAATTAGGGGAGTTCCCAATGACTTAGTCAGATTCTAGACATGTAATCAATTTGGACATGTTTCTACCACATGTCACACATTGAGATGCTACACATGTAGTGGGTTTGGTCACAAATCCCAAGAATGTGCAAGTCAAAGAAGTCAACCGAGGAAGAGTCCTTCCTATACATTAGCAAGAAGAACCAGTGAACCTTGGAAGAAGACCAATGCAGGAAGATTTCAAGATCAGAAGCCAACTACATTCAAGGACACTCTTAGGTATGGAGACATGAAGTTGATCAAAGAAGTGTTGGAAGTTCCAACAACTCAGTCAGGTGTTGGACATGCAACAATGTTGGTCACATTGCTGCAAATTGTCATACAATGAGGTGTTATAGATGTAGTGGACTTGGGCACAAAGCTCAATATTGTTGGAGCACACAGAAACAACCCTTGAGAATTTTCCTATACAACTCATCAAGGAAAACCAGTACATATGAAGGAATAAATGTTGAAAGGACAGATGCCAAGAAGCAAGTATGGATGAAGAAGACCAAGCAGTTACATATATATAGGAGAGGTTGGTCATAGCAGGGAGGATGGCTGTCATATGGAAATCCAAGTGTAAGGTCTCTCAAATACCTTAGCAAACCTTGATATTGTGAGGATGGAGGATGACCTCAAAGAAGAAAGGATGGCTACTCCAGGCATACAGAAAGATCCTAGGATTGTGCATATTGACAGGGGAAGCAATGATCGATGATCAATGATTTCAGATATAGGTATGTCGACACCCTTTTACATCGATTCCAAATGGGGAGAGATGAAGAAAAAATGGGAGCATGCTCATAGGGGGAACATGATTTGTTGTCATCAATGACAAAGGGGGATATTGTTGATGAAATTGTCATTTGTGCCAATATGGACTTGCAGTGGCCCCACAGGTTGTCATTGATGCCACCAAGTCCCACTTGTAGTGCTTTGGATCCCTTACAGAATGGGTTTGAGATTCGAATCACCTTGTGCCCAGTTGAAAAGGTCCTTGTACCCACAAGGTTGGATATTGATGCCACCACCTTGCTAAATATGTTGAAGACCATGGTTATGGTCATGAAGCCTTTACATATGTTGGGAAATCCCTAGATGGGTGGAAGAAACATTAATATTTTCATGGTACCGTAAAAGAAGACCAAGCTACCCCACAGGTGATATCATGTTGGATCATGTGGTTGAGGTGGTTAAAGAAGACCATGAATCCCCTTGGCATGTCAAAGAAGCCTTTGGAACACCAAATGGGCCAAATGACCCATTCTGTGGTCAGTTGTGGTTTACATGGTTATTGATGACTTGTTGGAGTCCTAGAATTCTTGTATGGTCTTTGACATGGAGGTGGAACCCATGGACAACATGCCCTTGGTATGTTGAAGAAACATTGAATCCATAACTTGGTCCTTAAGCCCACAAGTTGGTTGAAGAAATCCTGGTAGACATAATGAATCCCTTGACATATTATGGATCCCTTGAAGTGTGTATGGAACTCTTGCACTCATTCCCACAAGATTTATGAAGACCTTGATGGATTATTGAATCCCTCGGTTGGTGTTATAGGTCTTGACTTCATATTTAGTATGTAAAGAAGCCATCAAGAAGAATTCAAGTCATTTCATGATGACCTGCACAAATTGAAGAAAATATGATTGAAGGACCTTATTAATGCAAGCAAAACCCTCATAATATGATAGCCCTCGTCATTTCATTTCTAACGGTAGGTGGCACGTCATGTGGTTCCTCTTGGTTGAAGAGATAATAATTTTTTAAGTTCTATGGCAATGTTAAGCCCATTTTTTTTGGGTGAGCCAACCAAAGAAAAGTGTTTTAAATAAAAATTAAAATTAAAATATAGATCGGGTCGAACCCAAAACATTGTGAAAATGTCTATAAATAGAGGGATCACGGCCTCATTTAGAAGGTGAAAAAAATTCGGAAGTGCTATGAGGTTTTTCGTTAAGGGATTGAGGAATTTCGGGTGGCAGCAATCCACAGAAGAAAAACGCAGATTTTTTCCAACAGTGACACAGCAACAGACTTTTTGGTCTGATATATTTTAACTAAGGCAGCTACAAACCAGAATTACAGTGAACAACAGACAATTTTTTTTTCTTTTTGTGATAGTCCAAGCTTGATAGAAGACAACCAAATTCTTCTTAAAGATTGATGAAAGGATGACAATTCTAAGATGATGATAGTCTTCTTCTTCTTTTTTTCCTTTTTTTACTACAATATGGTTTAAGACTTGCGTGGGGAAATTAAAGTCTAAGATATTATATTCGTGGGCATATACTAGAAGTAACAATTGAAGTTTAAACTCTGAAAATTTGTGGGAATCCAAGGAGCAATTGAATATAGTGATGTCAGATCCAATCCTGATGAAGACGTAAAGACAATGGCATAGTAAAGACATCCCAACCAATGCCAAACTACACATGATCCAAATCAGTTATGACTTGTTTGAAGGAGCCCGAGGTTTTGATCATGATCAATATTTTCAAAGATCAAATTTTTTCTTCTCTGTTTTTGGGTTAGTTACAATAACATAGTTAGTTTTTGAAGACAGCCAAAGCATTCACATCTTGCATAGCCACAAGAGTAAATATTGATATCATAATTGATGATGCTCATAAGACTATATTGTATTCTTTGTAAAAAAAAAGGTGTAGCTTAACTAAGGAGTTAAGGAGCCACGGTACCTAAGGCTTGATCACTGTCAAAGAAGCCAAAGTTACCTATGTCTGACCTAGAAGTTGATTAATGATCTTAAACACCGAGTTTTGATGAATTTCACAGTTGTTTGCGAAGGCATATCAATAGATGTATTGGAACATTCTTACATTTGGCTGTATGTATAAAACCTACAAGGTGTGTATGCAAAGTCAAGGTTAATTCTTGATGTACAGTCCAAGTCTCTTTTGAGGTGAATGCACAGTAAAAGCTTGACCCTGATTGAATTATATACACAGTCCAAGTGTATGTAAGTCATGTTGGAAACATAAAGGGTTGCAAACACTATAGAATCCATTTGAAAGGAAAGAGGTATGTTGGAAACTTCATTAATTGGTTTGACTAAATGTTTGTCCATACTAGTAAAGAATATTATCTACAGACCACCCTTGCATAAGACCATGACAGGTTCAATTTTTTATAAGACACTCACAGAGATCAAGCTCTCTAAGTATATGTAGACTTAAGGGTAAGTTCAAAAGATGATTGTTTAGCATACTTTGATAGTCAAATTCAGGAGATGACAGACCTAGATCATTGAAGTGTATGGTAGTATAAAATTGGATGACAACTCTAACACGGTTTCCTTGAAAGTAACAAGTATGAGTGATGAATTGTATACACAGTGAACCAAACAATCATCCAGTGATATGATGACCGTGATATGCTACGGCTGTGAATGCTTCAGAGAGATGTATGCATGACATGATTGAAAGTGATACCTATAGCAGTATGACAGTGGTACCTTTAGCAGAAGACATATTGATGATGTGACAAGTGAAGAATATTACATGATAACATTAAATAAGATGATTGATGATCATACCTATGATCAGCAGTAGTGATGAGCAGTAGTGAGCAGATGAACAAGATGATTGATGAGCATACCTATGATCAACAGTAGTGATGAGCAGCAGTGATGAGAATATTAACAGTTGTTGATGAGCAGAGATGATGAGTAGAGATTGTTGTTACAGAGAGAAATTCCTATGGCTTGGGGTACCACAACAGATAGCTTGACTCCAGAAATCAATCCTTTCCAATATGCAATAGAAATTAAATGTCTAACACTAAAGGATCAGACCTCGTACCTTATTCTGGACGGTTGAAGTAGATCCCCATTGAGCTTTCCAATCTTCAGCTTGAATTGATTTGTTACTTCCTCAACAACAAGTAAACAATACAAGCATTATATATATCATGGTGTTAGATCTATTCTAGCATATATAATCAATAATGTAAAAGCATTTGACATGATCTCATGGATAAAATATACATTCAAACACACATTATTGGACAGGAAAAGATATTTCTATTAATATAAATCAGAGATTACAAGATACAACCTCTGACGACACTTCTGCGAACCGAAGAAACTGAATCCCCCACTTGGGCCTCCACCACTTCAATCCTCCATCTCTCGATAGCAAGCTCACAAGCAAAAGGAAAGCTTGGGAAGAACACAAAAGTGCTCCAAGGGACAAAGGGATGCAAACTCAAGCATAAGTTCCGGAAACAATGGACTATAGTTTCATTGCTCTCAATTCTCCCTTATGCCTTCAATGTACCAAGGGGTTCCTTATATATCTTTTCAAAGGGGTAATGAAAGGTCAAATCCGAGCGATCTCAAGGCATAGGGAAGGTCAGGAGTCAAATGAGCTGGATCCATGTCAAGGAAAAATCCAAAAGGATTTGGATTATGCACACATCCCGATGTACGCGGTTTTAGTGGTCAAACCTGCGTATATACACGCTTATAGGTTTAAAAGTCACGTATAGCATTTTTCATATGTTTTTAGGGATGATCAAGGAAACATAAAAGGACAAAAAGTGGTCCATAGGGTCTAAGGAGTCTGCAGCGGGACAGGGGAAGGCCATACAAAGTGTGATTCACCTAGAGTGGTGAAATCCGCTATAACAGATGCCCCCTAATGTGTGAGGTCAGAGGGGTCATACAATGGCTGAAATACATTATAAGTCCATCCCAGAAGTGGAGTGATGAAGGATCCCAAATGGAAGACCAACCACCCAATCAGCATAGTACAATAATACAACTGTAAATACATATAGCAGTCCTAGATACATAAGAGTACAATGGCCATGAATAGGCATGATACATGATATCACATATGCGGTCATCGCCACGTACAATATACATAGATCAGAATCTCCATGATGAAGATATACAAAGGACCATGATCTCCAAAATGGCTGAAGATATATAATAGATCAAGATCTCCATAGTGGCTGGAAATATCTGACATATACTGGAATCAATCACAAGAGCTGAAATCTCATGAACACTGGCACGATCAAGGAGGTAGCATATAAGAGATGCCCAATCTGGAAAGTCTTATACACAAACCGCTACGAGTACATGTCCTACTATGTGAATAGAGGTGTCAAGGTCGAACATATTAGTCCATCGTGTGATTACTGGTCATTAATGTATACCGTTAACAGACACGAGATCACCCACCGATAATGATAATGGGAATCAAGGTACTAGAGTGCAAACTAACAAGTGTGAATAAATGTGTTGAGGTCGAACACTTGAAAGATTCCATGGATCAGGGGACATTGATGTATTCCCAAGAAAATATCGATGGCGAGAGAACCTGCCACTGATGACTGCAAGTCTCAAGGCACTCAAAATGACTCTAGAATCCAATCCTAGAATAAATGATCTGAAGTCGATGGGATGAAATCCGCTGGAAGGAAGGAATTAAGGCATCCCACATCATCCAACACGAGGTACTCCGCAAAGTTGTATAATGTGGAAGGACTCGATCATAAAGTGCACGAACCAGTAACTGTACCGGGAATGGCCGACATGCAAAGTCAAGATAACTGAGGAATGGCCGACTCAGGTTTCAACTTCTTTCGAACAAGAGCATAACGACATATGGTGACTAAATGAAGGTAGCATAGACTCGATATACAAACTGGGACATCTCTGTGACACAGGAGGCATCAACAGAGGCTCCATAGGGACTGGAAGCTTAACCAGTCGGTGGAGATAAACTTAGATAAACGAGTACAACTCCTAAATTCAAACTATAACCCAACCAATGGATGTGATATACAGTGCTCTATTCGAAGGCGACACGACTTGACAGTTGCCAAAGATAACATCTTTCCTTGTCCATATTTTTGGTTTTTTTATTTTTTTGGACTTTTTTAGTTATTTGAAAAGCTTGAAAAAAGAATAAACTAGCTTTATAGTTACAAACTAGGAGGAGATGAGTGTCATCGAGGAAAATAAACTACTTCCAAGCAGTGGAACATACCTATGCTCAATGCAAGGATACATGTGTAGGATATCGACACTCAGGGGAAAATCCCCTCTCAGTAAAAAGGGAATCAAGCTACGAAGGATTTAAAAAATGGCTCTGCATGGCTAGATATGAGACAAGCTCAGGATATATGGCTGAAACGCAATGTCAGGGGAGCCGACATAAAGCTCAATAAGGTAGGCAAAGCTCATGAGAATGCATTCACAACTTGACATGAGGGAGTCCTGAGGGAAATAGGCCAGCATAAGATCAAGAGGAGTATGAGGCTCTTGTGAAATGTCATGGCAGTACTATACAACGGACTCCCACACCCTAAAGGAGAAACCATCGACATGGGCACCAAATTCAAATAAGGTGCTAACTAGGGTACCCATGTAAGGTGAAGCTCTACCACTCGTATCATGCCACTTCTAAAGCAGCAAGAATGTTCCGTGACATAATAGAATGGGTTCGTACCTAAAGTCATGGAGATATGGTCACAAGGTCATGCAAAATGCAAACGGTGGTGAAACCTAACCTATATGTCAGTTTAGACATGATACCTGAGATAGGCATCAGCGGGTCAATCCAACGGCTAAAACGACACTGAAAAAGGTCTTCTACAACACCAATTATGTCAAAAACGGTCCAAAATGGTTAGAAAATGTCGAAACTATAGGAAAGGGGGTAAAAATTTTCAAATATTTGAAAAAATTTCTATAAACAGTAAAAAATATAAATCATTTGAAACTTTTACCCATTTGAGCTCTGATTTTCAACTGCAAATTCCAGGAGATCCAGCCAGCAGAATTCACAACCGTTTCTTCCAGGTATTTACTCATACTCTCCTCTTGCATTTTGACATAATTTTTATAGATTTTCATGGTCAAATGAGTTTTTTAGGCCATCCCAAAATGAGCACTACGGCCCACGCTGAAATCGAGGCTTTTTCCACGTATAGGGCTGGATATACGCGGAAAAGGACCTCAAACCCGCGTACATATGTGGTTGTTTTCAAAACAGTCGCGTATGAGGTCACGCATATGATTTTCAACTAAACTAATGGGAAAATTTTTAATTTCTTTTGTAAGATGGTGCTAGAGTGGAGAGAGCGTGAGCATGGTGAAGTAGAGGAAGCAGTAAGGGCCGACTTAATGGCTCAACAAGATCTTTGTGCATGTGGACTCTACAAGTTTTGGTGTCTTGGTGGTTTGAGGGCCAAACCAAGATTGCTACAGATGCTGGTAGACTATTGGGATCCAGACTCGGAGTCCTTTCATATTGATGGGATGTCCCTCACCATAGAGGTGGAGGACATATACTTTATCACAGGGATTTCTAGATGAGGGGAAGTGGTGAACCTTCGTTCCCATGGTGGGCTAGGGGGTGGGCTGACTATCAATGAGTACATTGCAGTGTACTATTATCCAGACACCGAGAAGGTGGGGAGTCAGGTCCCTACCAATGCTATACAGGTGCTGGGCCTAAAGACCATATTATTGACACTGGGCAGGATATTCGGCTTAGCATCACTCCACCAGGCCTCGTGGCCTCTGATGTTCTATGCAGTGGAGTGTATGAGACCCACAATCTATGACTGGAGTACTACGCTACTGAGCAACATGAAACACCAGCTCAATGAGTGTAAGGCAGGCAGGGTGCAGAACTTCGGGTTCAGCAGTATCTTGAGCACATTTTTCTTCAAGCGTGTTCTAGGATTGAGCCCTAGAGTGGATGTTCCTCTCCACGAGGTTCAAGATCCAGCCCAACGGCGTTGGACAGATGCGATGCGCAGACTGGGGGATGGTAGGGTGGCCAGCCCATATCCAGCTGACTTCTTTCCATGGTGGCGATGACAGATAGTTGCCATTGATGAATACCCCTATGCAAGGATAGATTTCTGAGAGGACCCAGACATGCCATTGCCACCAGGATCAGCATATGGCGATACAGGTAACAAATCTCAACCCTCACTCTTTTTTAAATTTTTTGAGTTATTGAATTTTTTTTTCTTGATTTTCTGGAAGCAAAAAGACATGTTTTTGTGTGACAACACATAGTGACATCTACCATTCGTGTGCAGATGTGGGACCACGGTGGCCAGAGGGATTCCCTCATCATAGACAGAGGGGAAGAGGAGATGACATCACGGGTGTGGATGCGGAGCGAATGCTCCAGAGCATTCATACCAACTTTGTGAGATTGACTCATAGAGTTCCCATGGCACAAGTCGAGGACTTGCCTGAGGCCATGCAGTGGCAGGCGGTGGGTGTACCACGCACATGGATGCCTTTATTTCGAGGCTAACTAGAGCCGTAGTGGCGTTCCATGATCACAACCCTCCTCCTCCTCCACAGGATTAGACACCTGGGAATGTATACATTTTGTACGACCGTGTATTATATGATGGTGGCTTAAAAGCCCCAATGACACTATGTATCATCACATTTTTTATGTATAAAAAGTTTTACGGAGAGAAATTCCTATGGCTTGGGGTACCACAACAGACAACTTGATTCCAGAAATCAATCCTTTCCAATATGCAATAGAAATTAAATGTCTAACACTAAAGGATCAGACCTCGTACCTTATTCCAGACGGTTGAAGTAGATCCCCATTGAGATTTCCAATCTTCAGCTTGAATTGATCTGTTACTTCCTCAACAACAAGTAAACAATACAAGCATTCTATATAGCATATATAATCAATAATGTAAAAAGCATTTGACATGATCCCATGGATAAAATATACATCCAAACACACATTATTGGACAGGAAAAGATATTTCTATTAATATAAATCAGAGATTACAAGATACAACCTCTGACGACACGTCTGCAAACCGGAGAAACTGAATCCCCCACTTGGGTCTCCACCACTTCAATCCTCCATCTCTCGATAGCAAGCTCACAAGCAAAAGGCAAGCTTGGGAAGAACACAAAAATGTTCCAAGGGACAAAGGGATGCAGACTCAAGCATAAGTTCCACCAACAATGGACTATAGTTTCTTTTCTCTCAATTCTCTCTTATGCCTTCAATGTACCAAGGGGTTCCTTATATAGATTTTCAAAGGGGTAATGAAAGGTCGAATCCGAGCAATCTCAAGGCATAGGGAAGGCCAGCAGTCAAATGAGTCAGATCCATGTCAAGGAAAACTCCAAAAATATTTGGATTATGCACACATCCCGATGTACGTGGTTTTAGTGGTCAAACCCGCGTATATACGCGCTTATAGGTTTAAAAGTCACGTATAGAATTTTTCATGTGTTTTTAGGGATGATCAAGGAAACATCAAAGGACAAAAAGTGGTCCATATGGTCTAAGGAGTCTGCCGCGGGACAAGGGAAGTCTATACAAAGTGTGATTCACCTAGAGTGGTGAAATCCGCTATAACAATTGTTGAGCAAAGATGATTGAGCATCATATTGATGACAATCATTGATTGACATCAAGCTTGCAAGTATTGACTTGCACTTGAGGATTGGACTCCGCAAACCATTCTTAGTTGGAGCTAAGAAAACTAGGTTGGGTCATGTTTCAGAGTTGGTGCTATTTCTATCAGTTGGTGCTGATTATAATCAAGAAGATTGTTGTCTTCCATGTACAATTATTAAAGATCAAAATTCCAAATATCCTTTTGTCTCCTTTGATGTGATGAATGTGCTTATGATTGATTTAACTCATGCATTTGATTATCTTATTAATTATATAATTATTGATACATTCTTGTTGACTAAAAGAAGGTAAAAAGTTTGTAAATTGCTCTCACACTGATTCACCCCCCCTCTTAGTGTGGCCATTGTGTCCAACAGTTCTAAAATAAATTATTGGTGGTTTTGAGTACATTATATTTGAACATGTTTACAAGGAGCTTAAATCCATTGCAAGTTCACTTTCAAAAGTTGGACAAGGTCTTATTGATGGTTGTTTGGAGTTAGAATAATGTAGGGAGGGGTCCTATCAACTACCTCGACATCTATCTGAAAATGTTGTTTTGTTTAAAATCCATAAATGATATATTCACGTTGGTATTTTATTTTTTATGACTACTAAACAAGGATTTATCTAGATGTTGGTTGTGGAGCCTGATATTGATGATTCAGATATTTTATTGTTTAGACATGTTTGTACCCCAGTTTTATTGTACACTCATCCTAGCAGGGGGTGCGGGGGAACATCGTCCCCCCATGGGGGTCTAGGGGGGAATGGGCCCCCTATAGGGGTTCGAGGGAGAAGCCCCCAAAAGAATTTTTTTGGGTTGTTTATTGGACAACAATTTATGGGCCCATGGTATTTTCCCATGTTAATTCCCCTATAAAAGGAAAGCATTGTAATACAATTGTGTATTGTATTGTAGCATTGTAAAATAAATCTCTCTAATTATATGATAGAGACTATGCGAGAGAGAAGAAGAAGTGCAGTGGGTGTGTTGTAGGTTGTATCCCTTCATTTTGTTGGATGGTATAATAATAAAGGACTAGAAATTTATGTGTGGACATAGCCCATCTTGGGTGAACCATGTTATATTGGTGTCTCTCTTGTAATTTCTTTATGTGTTTAATATTTGCATCTTATTTAATTGTTATTAATATACGACCCTACTTTATAACAATTGGTATTAGAGCCAAAAGATCAATTTGGATGGTAAACTCACAAGAAAAAATGGTTCCCGGTTCGAGTGGGAGAAATGGAAAAAGAAGAAAAGTTTGGGGTTGAGAAATTTAGCGGCCAAAAGTACCAGTTATGGAAGATAAATGGAGGACTATATGTACCAGAAGGATATGTTCCTACCATTGGGAGAAAAATAAAAATAGTCGGTGCCTATGAAGGACAAAGAATGGGAGGTTCTTGAAAGAAAGGCACTGGGAACAATACGGTTCCTCCTAGATTCATCGGTGGCTTTAAATATTTCAAAATAAAGGACACCAGAGGGTGTGATGAGTTCCTTGGCTAAGATCTATGAAAAACCCTCAACATCCAACAAGGTATTTATAATGAATAATTTATTTAATATGAATATGTCATAAGGTGGATATATTGCTGACCATTTAAATGAATTTAATATAGTTAGTAATCAACTAAGTTTTGTAGGAGTGAACTTTGATGATGAGGTTAGGGTTCTTCTAATATTGTTCTCATTGCCAGGAAGTTGGAATGGCTTGGTCATGGTTGTAAGTAACTCTGTCTCTAGTTCAAACTCTCTTAAATTTGATGATGTTGTTGGCGTTATTCTTAGCGAGGAAATGTGAATAAAAAGAATAGGCAAGACATCAGGTAATGCATTGACCATGGAGAGTAGGGGAAGACAAAGGGAGAGAGGAAAGAGCTATCATAATTGCAATAAGTATAAAAATGGAGGATCCAAGTCCATACTAGGAAATATAGAGTGTTGGAAGTGTGGTAAGAGAGGACATCTAAAGAAATACTGCAAATCTCCAAAGAAGAAAGGAAATGAGAAACAGTGGAGCAACAAGAGACTACTCAAGAAGCTAATGTAGAAATTGATGTGTTACAAGATATGCCTACTGTGATATGCAAACACAATCTGAAATGGAAAATATATTTGTGCATACTCCTTCCCAAAGAGTACAAAACTTAAGACAATTTGTTAGACACTCAATTCCCTGAATAGCTGCAAAATTGTGATGTGAATCACATGTCAATATTCTAATCTGATGTAGCACCTTTCCATATCTCACATGAGGCTGATAAAACTCTGATATATCAGAAACATTAGCATATGGAACAACAAATACAAAGGCTTCAGTGACTCCATGAGGATATGGGGCTAGACTAGGAAAACTATAAGCAACTGGGGAAAACTGATAGGTGTAAAAATATGAATGATGGATGGACATGAGATCTGAACCATAAGTGTTTAGAAAATATCCAAACATGTTTAATATCATTCCAAATATTGATAATGTCATGTATAACCAACCACTAAAAGATAGGAAACACTTCAAACCATGTAAGATAAGTAACACTCCATACGAGACCAATGAGGAATCAACTAGTGAACTTGGGATCTGTATATTCTTAGGATTATTCAGAGGTATGGTAGATGGTATGGATGATGGTATTATTTTTGTATCATCCTGCAAACACACTTCTAAATCAGAATCCAAAGTATCACATATAAGCATATCAGTAGACTCATGGGAATACACTAGAAATGAATCCTCTGTATGAAAGGAGGTTCTGAGTATTGATGCCAAGAATAAAGGAGGAGATGCATAAGCACATGATATCAATTATGGTAAGTGTCATGACACTAATAGGACTTGACTTGGCTAAGAAAACATCCTAGAAGTCACGGGGTTGCGCACCATCAAAGAGATAGGTATGCACAAAGTGTGAAGGATCTGGCATATATATATCATAATATAAGATAGGAGATATAGAGAATAATTAATGGGTGAATGTATCATAATAAATATCAATATCAGCTCCATATGTTACTTATTTTTCATCATTAGTATCACAAGAAGAAGAATCACCTTCAAGAGACACAGAAAAAGATGGCTCTTCAATATTTGCTTCTTCATTGAAGGAGGAAGCATTCGAATCAAAGAGGGTAGCAGGAACATGAACCATATGAGAAACTTATTCATCATAAATAACTTCATCAAAGAATGTATAGGCCAATAAATATTGAGAGAGATAACATGAGGAGATGTTGGGTTCGCTCCATGCTTCATCTTTTGCTTCCTGCATACCAAAATATTTTTCCAAATTTTTCCAAAGCTCAAATGGATATTCAACATAATATATGAGATGTTGTATATTTGGAGACATTCCCAAACACATAATTCCATAATCTCTATCACAATTATTTATCCAATCAATCTTCTCTTCATAAGACTCAAGTTCACTCAAAACACCAATGGAGACATCAAAGAGACATTGCCTCTTCAAGTATGCACTCATCTTGGGCTTCCAATCATCATAGTTGAAAGGATATAGTAGAGGATATTTTGAATCCATATTGAAGTTGTTGATATTCTCTAGGAGATACTCTCTGCAATCTGAAAAACAAAACTAGGAGAAAATATTGTAAGCTAGACAAGCTCTTCTTCAAAGAGGGATAGGAGACTAGATGCGCTCCTCAACTCTATAGAACTCATTCAACCTTGCTGCTCTGATACCATGGATAAATAATAGCTTCAATGTTATGATAAAATATTCTAAAAATAAGCACATGAAATAGATCTTGCTAATAAGAATTCTCACAAGCATACACATGAAAACATAAAGAGAAGAAAAGAGACTGAATCACATGAATGAAGAGATGAATATTAGTGTGTATCCTTCCATTGAATAATGATGAATAATAGTGTACATAAATATTACATCCCTCATAGTAAAATCAAGTTGTATGGAGACAATTCATAAAGCTCAAAAATGTTGACTTACCAAAATATAGAAAACCCCCATAGGTGGCTAAAGCACTTCCCAAATCTGTCAAGGACCTCACGAATTAGAAAAATCATGAGGGATTTGTCAAGGTATATGGAAAAAAATTCAAAT
Organism: Pseudotsuga menziesii; assembly: GCA_001517045.1. NCBI lineage: Eukaryota > Viridiplantae > Streptophyta > Pinopsida > Pinales > Pinaceae > Pseudotsuga > Pseudotsuga menziesii. Next base: position 285,227 of record LPNX011205905.1, on the reverse strand, counting down.
CCTATAAAATGGAGATAAATTCATGAAGGATGGGTTGGAAACAAAGGAACCCAGTTTCCTAGTTAACTAGATTTACCTGATCCACATAAAAGCATGATAAAGAATAATAAAGTAGGATTTGTTGTCAAGTGTTGTTTACTAATTATAGATGTCCATAAAGTGGTAAATATCAACACAAAAACAGAAATAAATCATTTATGGGGTATAGATGGCATGTGTTGACTTTAAGTTGCAAGTGGATGGCAACTAATTAAGCTACTGGGTAGATAATTAATGAAATAATGATTAATTATTTTATCCTAAGTATTGAGTGGTTTTAATATATTCCAAAAATATATTCAAGAGATTCATGTATGTGGAAATTGAACCCAGGTGTTAGAACAATTGCACTCACAAAAATTGCTAATCAAACATGCAAATTACACACAAAGGAGACTGAATATGGAGCAGAACACTAATCTATATTGAATAAGTGTACAATAGAAAACCTTGTGAATTCATAGGCTGCCACAATAAATAATTACATGAGAGATTCGAATGCATTGGGATGCCATTCGAATTAGTCAAAAGCAGGCTTACTAAATCTAGGCAAATCCCCCATAGGTGCATAAAGCAGTTTCCAAACCTGCCTAGGATCTCATGAATTGGAAAAATCAATTAGGAAAGATAATAGGTGATGGAAGGACAACTCATACATGCTTTTATTAGGAGAAAAGAGTGGAGGATGATGAAGGGAAAAAAAATCCAACTTCACCTAGTCATACTTTTGCTTTTGCCATAAAACTCAGTAAAAGCAGGCAATAAAGCAGAAAAAGAAGATATGCGCTAGGGAGGTTCAAGAATAAAGAATATTTAATTCCAAGAGGTTTCCAATGTGCTCTATGACTCATTTTTATCAAGTTTGACCATATTGGACATGTGGAGGACAACTTGCATAGAGTGGAATATGGAAACTAGGCAAATAAGACAAAAATGGATTAATTAATGTCTAAGGTAGCTAACTATGGGTTCATTATTCTAACAACCCCCCTTAATCCTAACTTATGAGTAAAATACCAGAAAACTATAGGGCCTAGCAACAAGGCTTAGTCACCCTTTACATATTGCATGTCCATTTAAACAAGGAAAGAGGCAAAAACCCAGTGGGAAAAATCCTCCCTTAAACATGGATAGTAAAACAAAATTTGAAAATATTTTCATCAATCATTCTTCACAGCATGATCAGCAATCCCCAGCAGTGATTTGAGATTACTGAATGTTTTCTCACAAAAAACTTTGGTGAAGATGTCTGCTACTTGTTCTGAAGATGCACAGAAGAGTAGGTGAATGGTGCCATCATGCACAAGTTGTCTGATGTAGTGCATATGGATCTCAATGTGTTTGGTTCTCTGTCTCTGAACTAGATCATTGTAGATTTGAATGGTACTTTGATTATCAGAATAGATAGTAGTTGAGTATTCTGATTCGAAGCCACATTCACCAAGTAACCTTTGCAACCATAAACATTGAGTTGCTACATTTACAACTCCTCTGTACTATGCTTCTGTAGATGAGAGTGCAATGGCACTCTGTTTCTTGCTTGACCAGCTGATTGGTCCTTCATCAAGCATGAACACATATCCTAATGTTGAATTTTTATCTTTGTTATCACCTGCCCAATCACTGTCAGTAAACCCAATCAAATAAAGATCAGATTTAGCTTTGTAGAAGATCCCATGAGTCCTTGTTCCCTGAACAAAGTTAAGGATCCTTTTGGCTGCTCTCCAATGGATCTCATGAGGCTTATCCATGTATCTTGAAGCCACACTTACTACATAATAAATATCAGGTCGAGTATGTGTAAGGTACAGCAAACACCCAATCAGTTGCCTATACAGTGTATTATTTATCATAGGAGAAGAACCTACTTCTTCAAGCTTAACTCCTGAAAGGAAGGGAGTCTTGCTTGGCTTGCAATATTTCATGTTGAACTTGTTCAGAAAATACAAAGCATACTTGGAATGATGTACTTTTATTCCATTTTTGGTTTGAGCAATCTCGAGACCCAAGAATTGGCTCAATAACCCCAAATCAGTCATAGAAAATGCATGGTTCATTGCATCCTTCAAGGAGGCAATTTCATTCTTTGAGCTTCCTGTAATTAGAAGGTCATCCACATACAAGAAAATAATCATCAAAGAACCATGAATCAGCTTCAAATAAACATTAGTATTAGACTTGCATCGAACAAAACTCAATGATAGCAGAAAGCCATCAATCTTGGCATACCAAGCCATGGGGGCTTGCTTAAGCCCATACAATGATTTATTTATCCTGCACACAAGAGATGGATTAGTAACAAATCCTTGAGGATGCTTCATGTAAATCTCTTCAGTAATATCTCCATTCAGGAAAGCACACTTCACATCCATGTGATGTACCTCCCACTGCTTCGAAGCTGCAATGGCTAAGGCTAGCCTGATGGAGTCCATCTTTGCCATTGGTGCAAAGGTCTCATTGTAGTCTATACCATGTACCTATGAGTATCCCTTGGCTACCAATATTTCCTTATATTTCAAAGTTGAACCATCAGCAGCAAACTTATTTTTGAAAACCCACTTACATTGAACTAGCTTCCTCTCTGGGGGAAGATCAACCAGTTCCCAAGTGTTGTTCTTCTAGAGTGAGCTGAATTATTCTTTCATGGTTGTTTTCCATCTTGGATCATGTGCTGCATATTCATATGTCTGTGGGTCTGATTCAACCATCAGATAGAATTTCTCTGCAAACAAAGGGTCTTTCATACACAGGGCACTCTCAAACTGAGATCTAGTCCTCCTAGAATCACTAGGATTTCCAACTAGTTCTCCAACTGCATGAATGGTCTTTGCTGCCCATTTTTTTATTGTAGGAATGTTAGGATATGAAATTAAATAATCATTATCAGACATATCAGAATCAGCAAACTCATTTATCTCTTCACTTACATTTAGTGGTTCTGGTGGTGAAGAAGACTCTCCGACTTCAGCTGCTGCTAAAGGCTCTTCTTGGAACTGAACACTTCTTTCAATGAAGGATTTGTTTGTGCTCAAATTGATCAGCTTGTACCCTTTTGAATATTCAGAGTACCCAACAAATAGACACTCTTGGATTTGGGGCTGAAAATCCTTCCTCTTTTCTGTTGGAATTCTAGCCCAAGCCCTTGAGCCAAAAATCCTAAAATGGGTCACATCTGGCTTGTGCCCACTCCATGCTTCGATAGGAGTCAGACCATCAAGATGTTTATGAGCCACCCTATTTTGGATATAGGATGCACATTTTATAGCTTCTGCCCAAAACTTTGGTGGCAAAGTCTTAGCCTCCATCATGCAGGTTGCCATCTCTTTCAGTGATCTTTTCTTTCTCTCAGTAACACCATTTTGCTGCGGTGTGTAAGGGATTGAATGCTGCATCTGAACACCTGCATATGCACAATATTAAATGAACTCAGACTTTACATACTCACCACCATTGTCAGATCTGAGGATCTTGAGTTTCCTCCCACTCTGGTTTACAACCAAAGCCTTAAAGACTTTGAAGAGGCCAAAAAATTCAGACTTGTGTTTCAGGAAGTAAACCCAATAGTACCTGGAAAAGTCATCTATTAATGTCAATGCATATTTGTCCTGACTCATTGACATATGAGGAAATGGTCTAGAAACATCACTGTGGATCAACTCAAGAGGTGCAAAGGTTCTCTCATGACTAGCTTTCTCAAATTTATGCTCTGGGTGTTTTCCAAAGTACAACCTTAACAGACTCCTTTGGAAAACTTAATCTTTGGTAACTCTATGATCATTTATTTTTCACTAAGATCAGAAAGATACTTATAGTTAAGATGGCCAAATATTTCATGCCAAATCTTACTTGCCTCATTAGCATGAATCAGAAGAGCAGAGGGGTTTGAGTAGGGTAGAAAATGTGAAAACATGTATACCTTCGAAGTGTGATTTGCAACTCCTTTTGAAATTACTTTACCACTTGAGATCTCTGTGATATCAACTTCATCAGGGGAGAATATGACCTTCTTTGGAGACCCTATGTGGGTCATCTGATACACTGATAAGAGGTTAGAGGCAAGACCTAGAACATACAATACATTGTTGAACTTACCATGGTCAAGATCAATCCTCCCTTTGCCCAAACTTTCAGTGAGAGAGTCATCTCCCAGTACTATTGGTGGACATTTCGACATGTCAAGAGAGGTGAATGCCTCCTTGGTCAAAACCATATGTCTTGAAGCTCTAGAATCTATGATGAAACTAGGTGAGCTTGATGTGCCAGCAACCAATGCATGAACTCTCTCTCTGTCTTCTGAATTTGATCCTCCTTCCCTCTTCTTTGAGCTATCAGGAAGGGAGATGTTATTCTTCTCCAGGATTTGGGTCAGCATGTCAATTTGCTTCTTCATGCAGGAGCTTTCAGGATGATTTCCCTTACTGCAGTATGCGCATTTGCTCATTTCTCCTTTGTTCTTCTTGGAACCTTGGGGATCCTCTGGAGACTTGTTCTTATCTCTCTTTTGCTCAGGTGGCTTCTTATCTTTCTTCTTGCCTTTTGAATCCACCCTCGAATCTCTAGCAACCAGAGCTTGTTCTTTGGAAGGTTTGATGGTGCCCATCATCACCATTTTATCTTGTTCTTGTGTGAGGGATTCCATGAACTCTGCAAGTTTAAGCATCTTACAGGCTCGAGCTGTTAACTTGGTGGCATGGAAATTCGAAACAAACATTGAATAGTCAGGGCCAAGCTTTGAGATTATGGCCAAAACTATTTTCTCCTCCTTTTCGATTCCACACTGTTTTAGCTGCAAAGCAAGGGCTTTAAACTTGTAAAAATAGAGTTGCAGGGATTCGAAGCTACTGGGACTCAAGGAGATCAATTCATTCTCGATTTGATGTCCTCTCATCTCATATATTTTACCAAAAATATCAACAAGCTTCTCCCATACTTCATTTGGTGATTTCCATCCATCAAGATGGAAAAGGAGGTCGCTTGATATGCTCAGACACAGGAGACCATAGGCCTCATCCCTCCTGTTGTGCCATTTAATTTTCTCTGCAACAGCATTGGGATCTTATTCAGTTTCCATAGTCACCCTATAGAGGCCTTTCACTCTCAACAATATCTCCATCTCTGCTTTCCATTCAAATAAATTAAATGGAGTCAAGATGATCTTCTGAGATTGATCCATAGCTCAGAAAGTGTCCCTTCAGTCAGCAAAATGCTCCCAGTCAAGATGTCAAACTTGCAATAGCAATATGGAAGGAGAGAAATTGATCTACAAAGGCTCTGATACCATGTGGAAATTGAACCCAGGTCTTAGAACAATTGTACTCACAAAAATTGCTAATCAAACATGCAAATTACACACAAAGGAGACTGAATATGGAGCAGAACACTAATATGTATTGAATAAGTGTACAATATCCAACCTTGTGAATTCATAGGCTGCCAAAATACATAATTACATGAGAGATTCTAATGCATTGGGATGCCATTCGAATTAGTCAAAAGTAGACTTACTAAATCTAGTCAAATCCCCCATAGGTGCATAAAGCAGTTTCCAAATCTTCCTAGGAGCTCACAAATTGGAAAAATAAATTAGGAAAGATAATAGGTGATGGAAGGACAACTCATACATGCTTTTATTAGGAGAAAAGAGTGGAGGATGATGAGGGAAAAAAACAAGTCAACTTCACCTAGTCATACTTTCCCTTTTGCCATAAAACTCAGTAAAAGCAGGCAATAAAGCAGAAAAAGTAGATATGTGCTAAGGAGGTTCAAAAATAAAGCATAATTGATTCAAAGAGGTTTCCCAAGTGCTCCATGACTCAGTTTTAGCAAGTTTTACCATCTTGCACATGTGGAGGACAACTTGCATAGATTGGAATATGGAAACTATGCAAATAAGACAAAAATGGATTAATTAATGTCTAAGATAGTGAACTATGGGTTGATTATTCTAACAATGTCATGCTACAACCCATAAGAAATTCTTTCATGATTATGTTCCAGGTGATTTTGGACATGTTTTATTGGCAGATGATGAACCATGTAAAATTGTTGGAATGGGTAAGGTACGGATTAAGTTAAATACTGGAAATGAATGGTTGTTAAAAGATGTAAGGAATATTCCTTCTATGAAAATAAATATGATCTCAACAAGGTAGTTGGGAGATAGCAGTTGTTTGTCTAAGTTTGAAAAAACGTGGTGGAATATTACTAAAGGAGCGCTAGTAATAGAAAAGGAGATAGGATAGGTACGTTGTATTTATGTCCTAATAATATTGATTATTCTATCTCTATAGCTTCCATGGAAACATGTGCATTTTTGTGGAATCGTAGGATTGGCCACATGAGTGAGAAGGGTTTGAATATTATCCACTCAAGGAAACCGCTTTTAGATCTAAAACATGTAAGTTTTGAATTATGTGAGAACTGTGTTTGTGGAAAATAGAAGAGAGTTATATTTCTTAGGGTTAGGAAACAAAATAAGAGTGAAAATTTAGATCTTGTGCATACAGATGTATGTGGACTGTCTCAGGTACAATATCTTGGTGGATCTTGTTATTATGTTACTTTTATTGATGATGCAACTAGAAAAACTTGGGTTTATTACATTAAATAGAAATGTGATGTGTTTTCTACTTTTAAGAAGTGGAAATATTTGGTTAAGAATGATACAGGGAAAATATTGAAGTCAGTCTCAGATCTGATAATGGAGATGAATACTGCATTAAGGAGTTTCATAGTTTATTTCATAGCATGGGATTCAAAGAGAGAAGTAAATCCTGGGAACATCGCAAGAAAATGGTGTAAAAAATGATGAATAGGATGATCATGGAGCATGCAATATGTATGACCTTGCATGCATGGTTTCCCTTACAATTTTTGGCTCATGATGTACGTACTATTGTTTACTTAATAAATAGAGGGCCTTCAAGTGCTTTGGATGGTGAAATTCTAAAGGAGGCAAGGACAGGTAAAAAGGTAAACTACTCATTTCTGATAACTTTTGGTTGTGAAGCATTTGTCCATATTGATAAAGAAAATAAAACAAATATTGAGGGTAAATCCAAGAAATGCACCTTTATTAGATACAGGGTTGATGATTTTGATTATCGCTTATGGGATTATGAAGATCACATTATCATTAGGAGTAGAGATGGAGTATTGAATGAAAAGGTTATGTAAAAAGATCAGTTGTGGGGAAGGAAAGAAGAAAAGGTAAACACATAGTACACATTGCTTGATGAAATCAAAGAAAATGAAGTTCCAAACGTGCCAGAATGATCCGAAAATGACAGGATCTACTAACACTTGAATTTGCATGTGAATTCTTACACTAGTTAACTTATAAAAATACTTGAAATAACAAGCCTATCAAAAGATCACAAATAATTGAAAGAATATAAATGAAAAAATAATGAAAACCATAAGAATGTGGACATCGTATGATAATGGAGTTCCTCCCTGATGGACTACATCTATGGGTCCATCTCCAATGAGGAACGATCTTATTAATCTTCAAAAATATTTGAACAAGTACAAATTTCCTCCATCCTTCAACAAAAGAGACTTAGGCTTCAACAATTAAGTCCTCTCACTCTCCAAAAACTCTGAAGAGTGGCTAAAATCACATTACAAAGAATAAGAAAAGCTTACAAAGCCTTTACAAAGTCATAATGGCATTTTGTCATTCTCTCCTTAAAAGCTTCAATTCCTTTCACACTTTCACAAAGCAAATTACATTGATTTATATAGCTAAGTCTCATAACCCAGCACCACATTCCAAGGTATTTGATCCCAATATAAATGGGATAAATATCCACAAATTAATGGATAAAATATATGCAAATCCACCATATAATACACTTTTGGAAATGCAAAATATAAAACAAATCTAAACTAAATAACATATATGGTTATACAACCATATTATATGGTGCATTCATTGAATGGAATAAATATGGAGGTGTTCCCATTTTGGGAATTTAAAGCTAACCCAGACAAACTTAAAATAATTACTTGCAAATCCCTTAACCAACGGAGTACTTGGTGCATGGATGCAGTGGGGAGGAGGTCACGAGTTCAAACCCATAGACTTCTCCTCTTGTCTGTGATTTTGGTTAGCATGTCATATGAGGTGTTGGTTGTATGGTGTTGTGGTGGCTTACGATTATGCAATATATATGGTTCAACATTATACATGGTTCAAGGGCTAATCCCTCAACCCACCTTTTTTTCAAACTAAAACATGTGTAAATTTTAAATAGAAGTGACGACCCATACGGTTAAGAATCAACTACGGAAGTCATGGCTAGTCGAATATTGTGGAGACTTTAGTGGATGAGAGGTCACGAGTTCGATCCCCATGACCTCCATAATTTTTTGGTAAATAGTTCTATAACGTGGCCAATTGGATCGCCACATGGTGACTTCCGATTGGTCCACCTAGATGCCACATGTACATGTTTTCTAACATGTAGAGCTCGTACACTTGTCCAACTGTCCTGCACCCTAGAACGTGGTGCTCTGTGAGTGTGCCACACCATCTTAGTACAGTCCATGTGTCACCCTTACAAAGGTGCCATGTGGTTCCCCTTTTTTCCACTTTTACTTGTTTTAACAAAAGTTCAGAACTCAATAACTTTCTCATTTAGAGGTCGTTTTACGTGAAACGAACGTCACCAGAAATATCTCATTGATCTCTATGCAGCTGCAAGATTTTGTTTCAATTTTGAAGGATTTTATTTTGATCGATCTTAAAGATCCTCCTGGATCAAACCTTCCCACTGAAAAACTTTTGGACCACCAAAAGACTACATGATTCAGAATTCAAGTGAGGACATGTTCGTCTCACTTGTCCTGTACCATTTCTCCATTCTTCCTGGAACTTGTACATTTGAATTATCATAATAAAAATCAACACTACATTGACATTGTTTAGTACATCAATCCCATTTTCAACCAAATTTACATTCAGTATTGTCGAAACCAACCATACACTATTGATCGGTTGAAAGATGAATATCAAAATTGAACATATGAAAGACATTGTACCCACATCATGCTTATGTTTTACCATAGGAAAACTATCAACTATAATAGGTTAATTTTAGTGCAACAACACTTTCTTTTCATGCTTAGGATTCTTTTCTTCCTTAAATTGCATAGACATAAGTGCCAAATTCCTACTTGCATTAACGACCCTTTTCAGTTGTTGTGTAGTTCCCAATGATATTTGATTTTTAAATGAATGTGAATGTACTATATACTTAATTCCTTCCTTAAACAAATGATATTGATTATGTTCTCTATAGAAAATTTCCTTTTGAACATATAATTATAGACTACCCAATACAACTCCACAGATATCTAGTGGAACCACATCAAATTCAACTTCATCTACAAACTTGGATGTTATTGCAAACTTTAGATCACATTGCTTTGTTACTTGTAATCTTTTATATTTGCATACCCATCCTAATGAATAAGGTTTCTTGTGTGGTTTTGTTGTTAATCCCAACTACTTAACTACTTCTTCTGAAATGAGATTATCTTGGGATCCACTATCTATGAGTGTGTCGATCTTAGTTTGTTTTGTAATTACACTTATGTGAGATAATGCATTCCTTGTCCTATCCTTATAACTGACATGATATTTATAAGTAGAAGCACATGAAGAACCAATGTTAGAATCATTACCAACAATATCTTAAACTTTCACACCTACTATTGTTATCTTTGTTTCGTCCTCATAATATGATCCAAGGTCCTCAACTATCACCATGGCCTTTTGCTTGTCTTTCCAATCCCTAAACTACTTCGGTTTCAATTCTAGATTTAGTACCCAGCACTTTTCTTCTTTCTGCCCTTTATTTTAACAATGTGAGCATGTATGCTGCCTCTCATCACCTTTCCTCACTTTAGCTAGATGCTCGTCATTCCCTTTTCCCTTAACTTCTTTCAATCGAATGGATTCAAGTGACGAAAATTTATCATGAACAATATTCCCTTTGGATTCAATGTTTGTATCTTGCACACATACCTCATCAAGGTTAGTAGGATTAAACATAAGTATTGTATGACACAAATAACTATGTAACCCTCCAATAAACATGAGAAGACTTTCTTGAGTGTAAATAGGTATACCCAAATTCAAAGCTCTCTTTCTGAATTCCTGAGTATATTCTTGTACATTTTGACCTTTACCTTGCCTTAAGTTTTTCTAATCCATCATGGATTGTTGCATGTAGCCTAATGGGTAGAATTGATTTTTTAACGCAACAGTAAATTGATACTAGGAAGAAATAATTTAACCTTTTGTAAGGTGGTATTCCTGTGTCTTACTCTCCCACCAGATGAGTGCAGTGCCTCCAAGATGAAGAGTATCCAACTATATCTTTGCATTATCATCTACAAGCTTCTGGATCTTGCAATACACCTCAATATGCATGATCCAATCATCCATATTTTATGTTAAGTTCACCATTATATGTAGGAAAATCAAATTTAGTATCAAGTTTCAAATAAGGTAAATCAATCTTAGTCTTCTCAAGTTGTTTCTTTGAATTTGAAGAAGTGGTACTGGAGCTTTCAGAAGAGGAAGAAGAATACATAGAAGGAGGCTCAGAAGGGTCTCCTCATTTTCCCTTGTTCAATAAAGCATTATCCTCTTCTTTTTCCTTCTTAATTTTATTTTTTTTCTAATCTCTCTTGATAATATGAAAAAAAATCTACTATGTCTACCACCTAATAGAAATCCTTGTAGAAAGCCTTATCATCTTCTTCTCGGTATTCTTCATCTGCCATTCTTTCTTCGATGTGCAAATCCAATCTCTATAGTGGAAGTATCAAGTTGGCCTTCACCTCTCTCAAGCCTTGATCTAGTTAACATTCACACTCTGTAATTCCCTGGTTAGTTTGCTCTTATACCAAACATGATCCGAAAAAGACAGGATCTACTAACACTTGAATTTGCATGTGAATTCTTACACCAGTTAACTTATAAAAATACTTGAAATAACAAGCTTATCAAAGGATCACAAATAACTCAGAATATAAATGAAAAAAAATGCAAACCATAAGAATGTGGACACCGTATGATAACGAAGTTCGTTCCTAATGGATTACGTCTCCAAGTCCATCTCCAATGAGGACCAATCTTATTAGTCTTCAAAAATATTTGAACAAGTACAAAATGACTTCATCCTTCAACAAAAGAGACTTAGGATTCAACAATGAAGTCCTCTCACTCTCCAAAAAATTGCAAGAGTGGCTAAAAGCCTCTTACAAAGAATAAGCAAAGCTTACAAAGACTTTACAAAGGCATAATGGTATTTTACCATTCTCTCCTCAAAAATTTCAATTCCTTTCATGCCTTCACAAATAAAATTACATTGATTTATATAGCCAAGTCTCATAACCCATCACCACATACCGAGGGATTTTATCCCAAACTAAATGGGATAAATATCCACAAATTAATGGATAAAATATATGCAAATCCACCATATAATACACTTTTGGAAATGTAAAATATAAAAAATACAAACTAAATAACATATATGGTTAGAAACCCATACTATATGGTGAATTCATTGAATGGAATCCATATGGAGGTGTGCCACCTTTTGGGTATTTAAATATGACCCAAACAAACTTAAAATAATTAGTTTCAAATCCATTAACCAACGAAGCACTTGGCGCGTTGGTGAAAACGTTGGTGCGGTGGGGAGCAGGTCATGGGTTCAAACCCACAGACTTCTCCTTTTGTTTGTGATTTTGGTTGGCATGTTATATGAGGTGTTGGATATAGTGTTATGGTGTTGTTGAGGCCTAGAAATTCGCAGGCAACAACAGCAAGAGATTCTCCCCAGTCAACGTTCCCAACTAGCCCGTGACTGTTTGGTGTAGGGAATCCGTCCGGTTAGCGGTCCGGCTACCATAGGTCACGTAACAAAAATAAAAGGTTTTACCGGTCGCGACCTGGTCCACCGTATATATTTTTGTATTTTTTGACTTTAAGAATGATATGCAAGTGCCTATCTAACATGCAGATTGATCAAGGATGCAAGGAGTGGTCACAATGTGATGCACAGGTTCTTACCTCTCGTCTTAGACTCTCTCGCATCTAAAATCACACGCAACTAGAAAATATATACTAACTAAGCTGTCTCTAGAGAGAAAAATATTAATTCATGAGTAATGTAATATCATTCACATGATAAGATAAATCATAGATAACTGTTCTTAGAACCAAACACATAAACATGAATAAATATATACATGACAAGATAGCTCATCAACAGTTAAAACCTTCATTACTCATAGTGGAAATTATCACAGAATATACTAGAGAACATTCAGACAAAAACATAGGTTCAGAAAGTTAGAAAGTTCTCATAGTTAATGAAACACAGTCGAAAACAAAATAGTTCCTCTTCAACATTGTTCATTCTATCTCATTTGAACATTCCACACAGCACCCTCTCGAACAGGGAAAATTTACAATTTCTTATTGTAAAACGAAGTAGTTCCTCTTACAAACAACAGCTCACAAGTTTTTCCCGGGGGAAAAGCCCTTATTCCCTCCAACTTTCCTCTATTTAAACCAAAACAACAAACCCTTTGGGCTGCCCCAACCGTGTGACCTTTGGGCTCCTCAAAAACCGTTTAATCTCACCAATTTGTCTTTTCCGTGAGTAATCATGATTCACATAATGCGTTACATTTTTGGGTTTCAACTTAGGAGTACTTAATAAAACGGGATCCGCACGGTAACTGAAGGACCCTTTCCAAGCCTGGGTTGTTATTGCGATTGATTCTTCCTTGTCTTTTGTTTGTCTTTCTTTAGATCCCACTGATTTCAAAGTAAACTCTGCTTGTCACTTCTTAGCCAACTCCCTCAGCTTTATCCTTTAGCTACGCCATCTCGCAGCAGTAATCTGAAGAATCTTCTGAGTTCATCTGCAGTTAAACAACATTCATCATTAATCAAGACTGCATCTTTTCAATAAAATTAAACTACACTAACAACCAAACTAGTCATCAAATGAGACCCTGTACTGCGCTCTCATCCTGAAAGCCTTAACAAGAATCCAAAAAACCACCGCTTCCCACATAGGGGTTAAAATTCACAAGACGGTGGTAAAAAACTCATCGACGGCTTGAGCCATTTAAACATCGGCCGGATAGTCTTACCTGCAGTCGCAGCGGCGAGTTTCAAACAGCCAACGAGTTCCGCGGGACTGTTGAGTCTATCGGAGTCGGAAGAACTAAATTCCCACGTATCGGTGGAAGAGTTCCCTGTCGGCAAATGGAAAGACATCAACGTTGGGAGGTTAGTGCGTTACGTAGCCGCATGTTAAATTTTCATATGCTTAACTAAGACATCAGTATTTCATTTCATTTTCATAACAAAAGCATATAAACAGGATCACTGAAAGATAGACAAGCACAACCATACAAAAGGAACACAAAGATTTATCCTAGGAAAACCCTAAAGGGAAAAACCCAGCAAAAACTTCCTCAATATAGATGTCCCCAAAAAGATAAAAGATAAAACCAGCAAGGAGATCAAAGCCTGATCCTCCTCCTTCTCCAGCTACTTCTCTTCTCCACTAATGCGCTACACAAGTGAGAGTGTGTGTGTCTCAAATGAGGAGCACCACACCTCTATTTATATTCATCCGTTCACTTAAATTAACTCATTCGACATGTAGGCTCGAGTTACACATGTAGGCTCAAGTAACCACACTGGGGTGCTAATGACCCACCTTTACAATTAGAGGGGACTACCTCATGAATCTTATTAGTTCTTTCGATTAGAAGCATCGGGGTACAAGATAATACAAGTGGTTCTCCCGGTAGGACCATCGAGGACCACAAAAGATACATATAGAATATTCTTTGAAGTTACAATATTTCAACACTCCCCCTTAACGAGAAGGGTATTCTACAACAACATCAACAACAACAATAGTAGGAGAGGACATCATCAACATCATTAGGGTAACACATCTATAAATCATTGGAAGCTTTTGAACATTATGTAGTCTTCATCTTCAATCTTCAGTCTTCATCATCATTAATACTTTGACTGCTTCGATCAGCAACATCTTCAGCACTTTGACCTTTCGATCAGCAACATCATCTTCAGCACTTCGACCTTTCAATCAGCAACATCATCTTCAGCACTTTGACCTTTCGACCAACAACATCATCTTCAACACTTTGATCCTTCGATTAGCAACATCATCTTCAGCACTTTGACCTTTCGATCAGCAACATCATCTTCAACACTTTGACCTTTCGATCAATAACATCATCTTCAACACTTTGACCTTTCGATTAGCAACATCATCTTCAGCACTTTGGCCTTTTGATCAGCAACAACATCATCATCATACTCTGATCTTTTGATCAGAAACATCATCATGAAAACATCATCATCATAAAAACATCATTATTATCAAAACATCAACATCATCAAAACATCAACATCATCATCATCAAGACATCAAGATCATCAAAACATCAACATCATCATCATCAACATGATCCTTCCTTTCAGAATTACGGGATCAACATGTCTGTGGTACTCAGACGATACTTCCTGTTGGAATTATGGGATTTAGGTCTTTATGGAGTTATTAATGATCGTTCCTTTCGAAATTACAGGATCAACACATCTGTGGAGCTCAGACGATCCTTCCTTTCAAAATTACGGGATCAAGTCTTTATGGAGCTACTAACGATCCTTCCTTTTGGAATTACAGGATTTAGGTCTTTACGGAGTTACTAACGATCCTTCCTTTCGGAATTACGGGATCAACACATTTGTGGAACTCAGATAGTCCTTCCTATTGGAATTACGGGATCAACACATCTGTGGAACTCAGACAATCCTTCCTGTTGGAATAACGGGATCAAGTCTTTACGGAGCTACCAATGATCCTTCCTTTTGGAATTACGAGATTTAGGTCTTTACGGAGTTACTAATGATCCTTCCTTTTGGAATTACGGGATTTAGGTCTTTACGGAGTTACTAACAATCCTTCCTTTCGGAATTACAGGATCAACACATTTGTGGAACTCAGACAATCCTTCCTATTGGAATTACGAGATCAACACATCTATGGAACTCAGACAATTCTTCCTATTGGAATTACAGGATCAATTCAATGATCCTTCCTTTTGGAATTACGAGATTTAGGTCTTTACGGAGTTACTAACGATCCTTCCTTTCGGAATTACGGGATCAACACATATGTGGAACTTAGACAATCCTTCCTATTGGAATTACGGGATCAACACACGTTCTCAAGTACCAAAGTCACCGTATCTATTCTGAACCGAGGTTCAAGCATGATACAATCCTACCACCTTCTTGATGACCGAAGTTCACCGGATCTGTTCTAAACCGAAGTTCAAGAATGATACAATCCTGCCACATTCACGGGGACCTAGATCTCTGGATACATTTTGAACTGAGGTTCAGGGATGATGCAATCCTACCACTTTCACGGGGGCCAAGATCTCTGGATACATTTTGAACCAAGGTTCAGGGATGATGCAATCCACCACTTTCACAGGGGCCGAGACCTCTGGATACATTTTGAACCGAGGTTCAGGGATGATGCAATCCACCACTTTCACGGGGGCCGAGACCTCTGGATACATTTTTGAACCAAAGTTTAGGGATGATGCAATCCCACCACATTCACGAAGACCGAAGTCACCGGATCTATTTTGGACAAATGTCCTAGGATGATACAATCCCTCTTCATTCTCAAGGACCAAGGTCGCCGGATCACTTTTAGACAGATGTCCCGGGATGATACAATCCCTCTTCATTCTTGAGGACCGAGGTCACCGGTTCACTTTAGGGAAGATTCCCAGGGATGATACAATCCCACCACATTCTCGAGGACCGAAGTCACCGGATCACTTTAGTGCAAGTGCCCAGGGATGATACAATCCCACTGCAACATCTACTCCCCCTTTTGAGGAAGGTCTTTCCGAACATCACCAAGCTTTTCTCAAAAGTGTTCAAACTTTACTCAAGACAGAGGCTTCATCAGTACATCATCATCCAAACCATCATCATCTACATCTTCAGTATGTAAATACTAAACTATCACCATCTGTATCTCCAGTATGTGAATACTGAAAGCATCATCATCTATATCTTCAGTATAGAAATACTGAAACATCATCATATGCATCTTATCTCGTATGTAGAAATACTAGATTTATATGTGTTACGACGGAACACACGGTTCTCTATCATCACAACTCTGGTTATCATATAGAATCATTGTAGTATCCATTTTCAGGTCAAAGAGACCTGATATCAGCTTTCGAAGCCATATGACTTCACAACTTAGCAGATAAATCTGCTATGTTTTCTGCTTCAGCCGTGCTAAGAGAAACACTAGACTATTTCCTGCTAAACCATGAACTCATAGCAAACCCAAAAGCATCTACCTGATGTACTTTTCCTATCTGAGATACTTCCAACCCAATCTGCATCTGTGTATCCATACAATCTATACTCATGGCTACCATCATAGTATAACCCAAAGTCTATAGTCCCTTTCAGATATCTCATCACATGTTTTGCAGCTACTAGGTGAACCCGTCTTGGTTGAACAAGATATTGACTTAATGTGTTCACAGTGAAATAAATGTCTGGTCTGTAATTTGTTAAGTACATCAATGACCCAATGATCTGTCTGTAATGAGTCGCATCCACTAACTCTGATGAGTCATCAGCTAACAGCTTCAATTTGGAGTCCATGGGTGTGGCCATGACTTTGCATTCCAACATATTGAATCTCTTTAGTATCTCTACCACATACTTTCCCTGGTTGAGAAATATTCCTTCTGAACTTTTCCATACTTCCAGACCTAGGAATAATGCATTAACCCAAGGTCTTTCATCTCAAATTCTTCTACTAGTTTCTTCTTGATTTCCATAATCTGTTTCTCATTCCTTGTCAAGAATAAGTCATCCACATATAATAACAAGATGGCAGGTTCATCTTCTACAACCTTGTAGTAAAGGTTGGGATCGAGTTTACTCTTGGCAAAGCCCATGCTCATCAGGAAACTATCTATTCTTCCATACCAAGCTCTGGGAGCTTGCTTCAGGCCATAGAGGGCCTTCTTCAACTTGCATACTTGATTCCATCTGTCTTCAACTTCAAATCCTCGTGACTATTCGATGTAAAACTCTTTCTCAATCATACCATTAAGTAAGGCTTGTCTTTACTTCATCATGGAAGAAACTACCATGATAGCTCTGAAGGAAGTGTACCTTGCTTCCTGGAGTAACTATCTCTTCAGAATTAATTCCCTCTTTCTGATAGAAACCTCTATCCACAAGTCTTTCCTTACTTCTATCAACAACATAATTTATCTTGCAAATCCATTTGGAAGATACCACATTCTTGTTTTCTGGTTTGAGTACTATATCCCAAACATCATTCTCGTATTCTTTCATCATAACACCTTCCATGAGTTCATCTTGTTAGGTCATCAACATATCCTAGTCTTTTGCATTCAACCTTGAAGGTTGGAACCCACTTTACTCTTGGTAAAGTCTCGATCCATCAGGAAGCTGTCCATCATGTCGTACCATGTCAAACTCAGATATATTCTATATTCACTCCCCTTGAAGTGGAGTATCATCTTCCCTCTTCATTCTATACAGGTGGTTCTATGCTTGATGTATACTGGTCAATAGAGTATGTCATGTCATAGTCTATTCTTTCTGAGGCAAATCACGAACCTTGCTTTGTACACTTGTTCTTGTAGATCCATATGGAAGATACTATGTACTTCCTATTATGTCTCGAAATCATATTGTATACATCATTCCCCATGATCAACTGTTATTCTTTGATCATAGCTTCTTTCATAGAATTATTTTCTTCATCTTGAGTTATCTCTCGTACCCATGGTGGTCTTCATCCTTCGAGGTGGATCTACAGCTCTCTGAAGCTCTTTCTTCTGTCATGGTGTCTCTGACCCTAGGAGCTTCAGATTCATGTTTATTGGAGTGAATCTTGAATTTTCATCACTTGTTCTTTGGAACAAGTCTCATCCTTGTTTTCTTGTAGGAGATTGTACATGACCTTTCCTACAATTCAAATGCACCAGTTGCATGGTTAGAACTATTTCATAAAACATATGCATAACAACAAATTATTATGCATCATGCAATTGTTTAGTCAATACAACATTCATCCATATCTACCATGACATCATTGAGATTGTGCACTAATCCAGTATGTCAGCAAAGAGGTTTCATTCTAGATAAGTAGCAATGGAGAGTTGTATAGCACCATGAGCTACTTACCCATCACATGCATATTAGTAGTATTAATGCAAACAATCTATCGTGCATAATACATCAACTGAATATAAACAAATGCATAACAAAACAATATCATGCAATGACAATTGAATACTTATCTTTATTTGTTTCATGGGTAGACTCCTTCTTGAACATTCTACTTCATCATCTTCTTCATTCATGACATCATCATTTCTTATCCAAATGATAAGATGGATAAGAGGTTCTTCAAGAATTGAGTTCTTCATAACCCTCATTGCTTGAGGGATATTCTTTGAATGATGAGAGCTTGATCTTCAATTGCTCCCATCTTTCTTCTTCTCTTCTTATGAGACGAGATTTTTCTTCTTCTTCCCAAAGACTGTTGAAAGAAATTACTTCCTTCTGGCACACATTACTTGAATGAATGAATTCTATGATTCTAGGAGACCATTCAAGGTGGCTATCACCACTTCTGCATTCTCTGCTTCTTCTTCTATTGCTTCAAGATGTTCTGCATTCTGGATCTTCACATTCTTCAGTTGTTTTCTCAAAGCCATATTTTGATTTAAGTTCTTATCTTCAAATAGCTTGATCAAGGAATCAAAAATATTTGGTGTCTTTAGGGAAGACACTTGTGGTACAAGTTGATTCATTATTGAATCAACAATGTGTAGAAATAATAGATCAATGCTATGTGCAATGATTCTAAGAAGAAGCACAGGAAATAGATCTTTCTACTAAGAATTCTCACAAGCATACACAGGAAAAATAGAGAGAAGAAAAGAGACTGAATCACATGAATGAAGAGATGAATATTGGTGTGTATCCTTCCATTTAATAATTATGAATAATAGTGTACATAAATAGTACATCCCTCATAGGAAAGTCGAATTGTATGGAAACAACTCATAAAGCTCAAAAATGCCGACTTACCAAAATATAGCAAACCCCCATAGGTGGATAAAGCACTTGCTAAATCTATCAAGGACCTCACGAGTTGGAAAAAGCATGAGTGAGTTGTCAAGGAGATGGAAATAACATGCTAATCCTAGAAAATGGAGAAAAACTAATGGAGGATGGGTTGGAAACAAAAGTTCTCAGTTTCCTAGTTGACTAGCTTTTATCTTATCCATAGAAAAAGCAGAAAAAACAGAATCTGCTGTAAATTCCTGTATACTAATTCTAGATCAACCCAGAATCAGAAATAAATCATTCCTAGGATATAGATGGCATGTATTGACTTTAAGGTGCAAGTGGATGCCAACTAATTAAGCTAGTGGGTGAATAATTAATCAAATAATGATTAATTATTTTATCCTAAGTTGTGAGTGGGTTTAATATATTCCAACACCCCCCTATAAGTCTGACTTTATGACGGTATGACAAAAAAATATGGATGCATATGGATGCATATAGGGCCAAGAACAAGGCTATGGTCACCCTTTAACAATTATTATGTCCAGAAAAGTGAGGAAAGAGGCAAAACCATATGGGGAAATCCTCCCTCAAGATAGGACAAGGCACAAAATTTGAAATATGTCTTCAACATATCTTCATATTCACTTTAATGAGCTGACTAAACTGCTTCTGGATGAAGGACTTGCTGAAGAAATCATCAACTCCATGATCATGCTCTAGAGTGTAGAACCTGCAAGAAGGAAGAGGAAAGACTCCTTGTATCTCATCAAATGATGAAGTAGGAGCATTATCTGAATGCTTCTTTCTGCTGTCAAACTCTGATCTGCAAACATAATCTGAAATGGAAAATAAATCTGTGCATACTCCTTTCCAAAGAGTACAAAAAATAAGGCAATTTATTTCACACCCAATTCCCTGAATAGCTGCAAAATTGTGATGTGAATCACATGTCAATCTTCCAATATGATGTAGCACCTGTATAGATCTGATATGAGGCTGATAAAACTCTGATATATCATAAATATTAACATATGGAACAGCAAGGACAAAGTATTCAATGGCTCCATGAGGATATAGGGCTAGACTAGGAAAATTATGAGCAACTGGGGAAAACTGATAGGTGTAAAAATCTGAATGATGGATGGGCATAAGATCTAAACCATAAGTGTTTAGAACAGATCCAAACATGTTTAATATCAGTCCAAATATTAATAAGGACATGGATAACCAGCCACTGAAAGTTAAGAAAGGCTTCAAATCATGTAAGATGAATATCACTGCATAAGAGACCAATGAGGAATCAACTAGTGAGCTTGGGATTTGTATAGTCTTTGGATTATTCAGAGCTATGGTAGATGGTATGTATGGTGGTATTATATGTGTATCAACCTGCAAATATTCTTCTAAATCAGAATCCAAAGGATCACATATAAGCATATCAATAGACTCATGGGAATACACTGGTAATGAATCCTCTGTATGAAAGGAGGAAATAAGGAGATGTTCAAAATCTTCAAGAAGGCTCTGAGTATTGATGCCAAGAACAAAGGAGGATATGATAAAGCACATGAAATCAATTAAGGCAAGTGGTATGGCACAAATAAGGCTTGATTTGGCTAAGCAAACATCCTGGAAATCACTGGGTTGTGCACCATCAATGAGAGAGGTATGCAAGAGGTGTGAAGAATCTGGCACATAGATCTCAGAATTTAAGATAGGAGATTTAGAGAACAATGAATGGGTTATAGGATCATTATCAATATCAGCAGCAGCTCCATATGTTACTTCTTTTTCACCAATAGTATCACAAGAAGAAAAATCACCTTCAAGAGACACAGAAAAAGATGGCTCTTCAATATTTGTTTCTTCATTGAAGGAGGAAGCATTCAAATGAAAGAGGGCAGCAGCAACATGAACTGTATGAGAAACTTATTCATCATGATCAACTTCATCAGAGAATGTAGAGGCCAAGAAATCTTGAGAAAGAGAACAAGAGGAGATGCTAGGTTCGCTCCATGCTTCATCTTCAATTTCCTGCAACCCAAAAGCTTTGTCCAAAATTTTCCAAAGCTCAAATGGAAATTCAACAGAATATATGAGATGATATATATTTGGAGACATTCCCAAACACATATAATTCCATAAGCTCTATCACAATTATTTAGCCAATCAATCTTCTCTTCATAAGACTCGGGTTCACTCAATGCACCAATGGAGACATCAAAGAGACATTGCCTCTTCAAGTATGCACTCATCTTTGGCTTCCAATCAGCATAGTTGAAAGGAGATAGTAGAGGAAATTTTGAATCCATATTGAAGTTGTTTATATGCTCTAAGAGATACTCTCTGCAACCTGCAAAACAAACTAGCAGAAAATT
>LPNX011205905.1:246007-263139 GCA_001517045.1 Pseudotsuga menziesii | reverse complement strand
AGAAAATGGAGAAAAACTAATGGAGGATGGGTTGGAAACAAAAGCTCCCAGTTTCCTAGTTGACTAGCTTTTATCTTATCCATAGAAAAAGCAGAAAAAATAAAAAAAGAAGAATCTACTGTAAAGTCCTGTATACTAATTCTAGATCAACCCAGAATCAGAAATAAATCATTCCTAGGATATAGATGGCATGTATTGACTTTAAGGTGCAAGTGGATGCCAACTAATTAAGCTAGTGGGTGAATAATTAATCAAATAATGATTAATTATTTTATCCTAAGTTGTGAGTGGGTTTAATATATTCCAACACAATGATCTTCTTGGCCTTGATCAAGTTCTTGTGGTGTAAGGATTTGAGGCTCATCTTCCTCTAGAACTGGAACCTCTCTACTCATGTAGGTGTCCAATTCATTTTCTTTAGAGAGATCAAATACTTCCATGCTTGGAAGTTATCAACTTCACCAAGCTTATCATCAAGCTGATGTGATAGATCACTTTGAAATGAAAACCTCAAATGCAAATAGCAAAATATTAGATATTACCGATTTGAGGTATCCATCCTGCATCTGGAGCTGGCTGATCTAGGGTTTGTCAAAGAAAACCTAATTTTCAAAACTTGGAATCTTTCATATCTGAATGGATAGAATGAAATATCTCTTCAAATGGAGCTATCCAATGTACTCCTTTTCTGAAAAAAATGGAGGGAAGCTCTCGGAACAGGAAGCCCTAGTTTTCCAATTTCTTCTGTTGAATTTCCTGTTACTGTTTCTATGGTATCTCCGAACTTAATGCTCCTCTGTGTCTAAAATGTATCATTGAGGTAACCTCATATGTCCCTAATCCAACACAATAGGTTTCATCAAAATTGGTTTCACCAATTTGTATTTATGATCCTTTTCCCAAGGTGACCTGTTACAGGAATGTTCAGAACAGCAAAGTTGTACAACCTGCCACGTGTCACTGTTTCCTCTTCTGGTTCTAAATTTAGACCATGGAAATTAAAGTCCGTGTTTTTTCTGGAACATCTTCAGCAATTCCATTTGGATCTCTGTATCCCAAGCTACAGTAGTTCTCCCCAGGTGTCCTGTTTATGGATGAATTCTGGAAGAGGCTGGAACCCTAACTTGGAGGGATCATATCTCCAAGAATATAGAGAATCTGAGGCTTAATTTTGGATACAGTGTACATCAGGATTTTATCTTAGGCCTCTAAAATTTCCATCTCTTGGTCCTTCTTCGATATCGGAATATAGCGAAAGTACCAAAACTTAGCAGTTTAGTATTTGGGGTTTTTCTAGCTCGGGGTCAAACTAGGGTTTGACTTTCCTGGAGTTTCACCCAACCAAAAATCTTGATCCAGGTCTCTAAAATTCTATTTTGATGAGGAGACAAATCCTATACTGGGATCAGTCAAAAATTCCTCTTCTGCAAAAAGCCCTAATTTCCCGCACCGAAAACTGAAAATGCTCAAAATCGAATTCTGCTTCGATAGAAAGATGCGCCCTTTAATGGAGAGGCATCCTAGCCTTATTTTGCTGATCGATTATGGAGAGAGAACCAAAAATTAAGAAGCCCTATATTTTGTAGTTGCACAATGTCTTCTTTCAGGGTGGCTCTGATACCATGTTAAATTTTCATATGCTTAACTAAGACATCAGTATTTCATTTCATTTTCATAACAAAAGCATATAAACAGGATCACTGAAAGATAGACAAGCACAACCATACAAAAGGAACATAAATATTTATCCTGGGAAAACCCTAAAGGGAAAAACCCAGCAAAAACTTCCTCAATATAGATGTCCCCAAAAAGACAAAAGATAAAACCAGCAAGGAGATCAAAGCCTGATCCTCCTCCTTCTCCAACTACTTCTCTTCTGCACTAATGCGCTACACAAGTGAGAGTGTGTGTGTCTCAAATGAGGATCACCACACCTCTATTTATATTCATCCGTTCACTTGAATTAACTCATTCAACATGTAGGCTCGAGTTACACATGTAGGCTCAAGTAACCACACTAGGGTGCTAATGACCCACCTTTACAATTAGAGGGGACTACCTCATGACTCTTATTAGTTCTTACGATTAGAAGCATCGGGGTACAAGATAATACAAGTGGTTCTCCCAGTAGGACCATCGGGGACCAAAAAAGATACATATAGAATATTCTTAGAAGTTACAATATTTCAACACCACAATGGCGGAAGATGAAAAGGCTACGGGTCCCACAGCCTAAAGAGAAGAACGGCGAAACCTAGACAAAGCATCGACGAGCGGAGTGGTTATATGGCAGACACTTAGTCCGCTCAGGATCCGCAATGGTGGAAAGAAAACAGACTATAGCCTTCGATCAAAACCATAAACTTTCTGATAAGGCACAGAAATCATCATGAAACGTTAAGTGTTCGAAAAACCTAAGGTCGTGCAGCGGCTCCACAAAATCAAACAACCCGACCCAAAATTCGGTCAACCTTCGATAATGCAAACAAGTCAAAACAACACAACACGACATCAGAGGAGTCAAAGACTATCCTGCGGAACGCTCATCATTCAGCTTCCGCAATGGAGGCTCCATAAAGAAACATGGCTCTGATACGTTGTCTAAAAGGCCTCCGAAACAGTGGCTGGAAGGAGAAATATGCTTACAAGAACAAAGAATAAATCACGGATCAAAGGGAAAAAACCAAACTCTAAATTCCACAACCCAGAGCAGTTTCAAACATGAGCAATTTTCCAAAAAGCATGAAGATATTTAACCTCAAAATAGTCCAAACTTGTAGCATAAGGAAAACAAAAACAAAAACAGAGTTCATGGATCCAAACGATTCTAGGCAATGATAAAAATTAATAAAAGGGGAGGCCAAAATTTCGAAAATTTGGGGAGACAGTTGCAACTGCAACAGGTGTCTTATGGTTATGTGATATGTATGGTCCAACATTACACATGGCTCCAGGCACTACAACAAAAACCTGTGATTAGCGTCTCTTTTAGCTTCCTTTTTAGTGTCCACTATCACTTTCAGTGTATTTTTCATCATTTTTTGGACAAACTGGACGTTTTTCCACGGGATGGTGCTTTTAATGGTGTTATTAGTGTCCCTTTTTAAAATTTGACGCTATTTTGGACACTAATTAGAATCCCAATTAGCGTCCCAAATAGGATCCAAAATAGCATCCCATATAACACCCAGAACAACCTCCAAAAAAATGTCTAGAATAGTACCAAGCTTAGCACCATATATTGAGGCAGGGTTAGCGCCATGAATGTATCCAGGAAAAACATATAACATAGCTTCAAGTATAGAACTAGGAATTGTGCCTAGAAAACATCCAACATAGCATCAAGTATACGGCCAGGTATAGGGTTTGTAATAATGCCAAAAATTTAGTATCCCAACTAACGTCCAAAATAGTATGCCATATAATGCCTAGAATAGCCTCCAAAAAAAAGTCTAAAATAACACCAAGCATAGCACCATATATTGAGCCAGGGTTAGTGCCAGGAATTGCGCCATGAATTTTTCCAGGAAAAACATTCGACATAGCGCCAAGTATAGAGCCAAGAATTGCACCTAGAAAACATCCAACATAGTGCTAGGTATATAGCCAGGTATAACGCTTGGAATAACGCTAGAAATTTCAAAAGGAACTACGCTCAGAATTGCACTAGGTTTAGAGCTAGGAATTGTGTTCGAAAAACATCCAACATAACAATAGATAGAGTGCCAACATTAGCACCAAAATTTGCGCTGAGAAAATAGCGAGAAATTTCAGAAGGAATTGTGCCAGGAATTGCACCAAACATAGTACTAGGTATAGAGCTAGACATAGCACGAGGAATTGTGATAGGAATTTGAGAAGGTATTGCACTAGGAATTTCCCTAGGAAAAGGGGCAAGCATAGCACCAGGTATAGATCTAGCAATAAAGTTAAGAATTGCACCTGGAAAACATCCAACATAACAGCAAGTATAGAGCCAAGTATAACGCCAAAAATTTTGAAAGGAATTGTGCCAGGTTTAGAGCCAAGAATTGTGCTCGAAAAAACATCTGACATAGCATTAGATATTATAGCGTTAGGATTAACGCCAAAATTTGCACTAGGAAAATAGCCACGAATTACAGAAGGAATTGTGCTAGCTGGAATTGCACCAAGCATAGTGCTAGGGATAGACCAGACATAACACTATGAATTGAGATAGGAATTTTGAAAGGTATTGTGCAAATAATTTCCCCGAGAAAAGGGCTAAGCATAACACCAGGTAAAGATCTATACATAGCACCAAGAATTTCACTAGGAATTTCGAAAGGAATTGTGCTAGAAAACGTTTTAGGAAAACTCCAATGTTGCGTTAAGGATAGTGCCAGGCATGTTGACATAAGTAGCACTTAATTGGCCATTTTGGAAACTCAGAGACCCTAATTAATCGTAAATAACCCTAATGGAATCCTATGGTCCCTCAAGAACTTATAGTGTGCTTAATGACATGTTGATGATGATGATGATACATATTGACAATGATAAATATGGCAATGATGATTCCTACAATATTTAGTAGGATGTTGATGACAACGATGATATCAATGTCAATAATGATGATGCAAGTGATTATAAAACTATTTGATATTGATAGGTCCTAATGGAAACATATTTCACCCTAATGCATTGAATTTTCTCATATAGTCACAGTTCCTACAATTGTAACTAATAAGGCTGCATTTGACAAACATGACATAAAAGAAAAAACAATCATACTTGATTCCATAAAATACCATGTCATATCAGATATATCTATGAAATATTATGCCCATCATATGTGGACAGCATTTACCAACCTATACCAGAGTTCCAATAAAAATAGGAAAATGGTGTTGAGGGAGAAGTTGAAGAGTACTCGGATGAACAAGGGGGAGAACGTGGTTTGTTACCTTAACAGGATTACACAGGTTCGAGATGAGCTTAGAGCAGTGGGGGAGAGAGTTTTGGATGCAAATTTGGTTTGCATAACTCTAAATTTCATGACAAATCCATGGGAATTCTTTGTAGAGTTTATTGTTGCTCGTGAGAAAATGCCTACATGGGATCGTCTTTGGGGCGATTTCATGTAGGAGGATACCCGTAAAGAGTATGTACAGGGAAGTACATCTCATAGCAAAGATGAAGTGGAGAATGTGCCTTTAGCAGTGAAGGGTAAGAAGAAGAAGTTCAATTAGGGTCCCAAGGGTTGGACCAAAAAGTGGAGAGGTGAGGAGAAGAAGGACATGAGCAAAGTGAAATGATTTTCCTGTCAAAATTGTGGGCACTATGATAGGTAGTGTCCAAAAAATAAGAAGAAGAAACAACGGACAGTAGAAGCAGTGGAGATCAATAAGTATGTTGCGATATTTGATAGATAATTTTCTCTCTTTGTTGGTAGTTGCATAGAGAGAGCATCATATATCACCATTGATGATATGGATGACCAGATGGAGCATTCCATGATAGATGGGAATTCACTAAGTGCTTCCACCACTACTTCAATGTGGTATCTTGACAGTGAGGCTTCGATCCATAAGGCATGTGTTCGTGACATGTTCACCAAGATGAATGAGACAGGATTGGTTCTGGAGGTGGTGTTGGGGGATGATATAGTGGTGAGAGCAGTTGGGAGTGGGACTATCAATTTTGAGAGGGAGTACATGGATCCCACGAAATTGACGGATGTCTTGTATATCCATGGGCTAAAGAAGAACCTTGTTTTAGTTTCCACTATTGAGGACAGGGGTTTTGGAGTATATGTCCTAGATGGGAAAGTTTGGGTCTTTCCCAAGGTAGAAGGACCATCTTCTTCATATTCCATCGAAGTTAGATGTGGAAAAATTTAGAAGCTTCTCTTATAAACTCATCATGCACTAACACATACTAGCAGCAGTAGTGATTTACATGAGTTTTGGCACAGGAGGATTGTCCATATTCACCATCCATCTTTGAGGATGTTGAGAGACATGACTATAGTTTTTCCAACTTTCAATACAGAGTAGAGTGGTGTGTGTAGGGGGTGTGCTTTGGGAAATTACACCAAGACTTATTTTACAAGTAGTGACACCATATTAGAGGGAGTTCTTAACTTGATTCATTCATATTTTGTGGTCCCATGTCATCTTCCTCTTTAAAAAAAATTGAGTCTTACATCACATTCATTAATGATTATTCTAAGAAGAGCTGGATCTACCTCCTAAGGAGAAAGAATTCAAAAAGAAGTCTTGCAATCTGGATCAGAGTACTCCGATCATACAATGGGGGTGAGTATACCTACAAGGAGTTTGATGAGTATTGCATAAAGGAGGGGATAAAGAGGCAGTTGATAGTTACTTACAATCTGCAATAGAATGAAGTTGCAGAAAGGAATAATCGTGCGATAATGGGAGTAGTGAGAGCCATACTTCATGACCAAAGTAGTCATTTATTTATATGGGATTAGGCATGTAGTACTTCTATTTATGTCTAGAATAGGAGTCCTCATTGAGCATTGCGGAGTAAAAATCCTAAGGAGATGTTTACTAGGAAGAATCCTGAAAGAGGGAACTTCCACATTTTTTGATACCTTACATATTCTCATGTCCATTTTGAGAAGAGGAAAAAGTTTGGCTACTACGAATAAAGGAATATTTGTTGGGTATGATGAGGTTTCAAAGGCCTTTCGCATATACCTTCTTGCACATTGGAAATTTGTAATGAGGAGGGAGGTGATATTTGAGGAGAAGCAGGCCTTTAGGAGATATCAGGAGTCTGAGATGGAGTATTAGCATGTTTCTACTCAATAGGTGACATCATCTCAGAGTACAGGGTCACAAGTCTCAAGTTTGACTGGGCCACATGTGTCAGGATCATCAGTTTCAGGGACACAATCTACATGGACTTCTGGTACAGGGACAGGTTCTTGGATTATAGGTTCATAGGTTTCACCTTCACATGATTTGGGATCACTTGATTCAGGTTTATGTTCACTAGGAACAAGATCTCAAACCACAGGTACTTCTTCAGGGAGACAGTCTTCAGATGAGGATGTGTAGGAGGCTCTACCATATGAAGCTACTTCAAGGAAGAGAAAGCCAAGTTGGATTAAGGAGCTTGTGAAGGAAGTTGAGGAGTCTATGGGGCCACCCAAGAGGGAGGTCAGGGAGAGAAATGCACCAGAAAGGTTTTCCAGTAGAGGGTAGTGGTGACCATATGGAATGAGCCTGAGCCTTATACTTTTGAGGAGGCCACCACACATCAGGTTTTGAGAGATTCCATGATGGAAGAGTAAAATTCCATCATAAATAATGATGTGTGGGATATTGTTCCATGACCATAGGGGATTTCAGTTATGAATTCCAAATGGACGTAAAAGATAAAGCATGTTGCATATGGGAGCATTGAGAAGTATAAAGTTCAGTTTGTAGAGAAGGGTTTCTCACAGGTTGAGGGAGTGGACTTTGAGGATACTTTTGCGTCAGTTTCTCATTATTCTTCCATCAAATCAATGATATCCATAGTTGTAGAGATGGGTTGGAGGATCCACCATATGGATGTGTAGACCACATTTCTGAATGGTCTTCTACAGGGGGAGGTATATTTGGATCATCCATGAGGCTTTGAGGTGCATGGGATATATTCAAAAGTATGCAGGCTGAAAAAGGCCTTATATGGTGTTATAGCTTCTTTTACCACACTTGGTAGATCACACCTATATGGCCTTCCATGTCCCTCTGTAGTATCCTTGGACCCCCCTTGCTCAAGCTATACTTTGATGAACCAAGAAAGTCGCTAAAAAACATCTTTTTATGTGTATATGCGACTTTTAATCCAATACCTGTGTGTACATGCAGCTTTTGAGCCAATACCCACATACATTGGGAAATGTGCATAAAAAAAATTGGAGTTTTTCACATTGAACCTCAAATAACTTGACTCTTGGCCTTCCATATGCGTGGAAATGCTCTGACTTCACCCTATATTTCCTATTGGAGGGATATATATTGAGCCTCTTGGATGCATTGAAGGGAGAGAATTTTGGAGAGCAAGGAAACTATAGTTCATTGTTTCCTCACTTGTTTATCCTTGAGTCTGCATCCCTTTGTCCCTTTGGAGCACACATTGCTGCTCTTCCCAAGCTTGCCTTTGCTTTGTAAGCTTGCCATTGAGATGGAAGATTGAAGTGGTGGAGGCCTAGGTGGAGGACTCAATTTCTCTATTTCGACGAGATGCTGATAGAGTTTGTCATTGTTCTATCTCTGTTTATTATTAATATAAATACCCATTTCTCATCCATTGCATGTGTATAACTATGAATATTTTGTCCATGGATGTAGTTATATATGCTTATACATGATGGTTTATATATTCTAGTGTAGGCCTAACACTTTGATATATAGCATGCTTGTCTTATTTGTTGTTTTTGAGAGCGAATTGTAAATGAAAATGTGTTGGAAAAACTTAACGGGGATCTACATCAACCGTTTGGAATAAGGTACGCTTCATATCCCTTAGTGTTAAATGTATTTATTTATCTTGCATATTGGAATGGATTTATTTCTGGTGTCATTCATTCTGTTGTGGTATACCCCAATCCATAGGAAGTTTATCTCTGTAACAGAATTGGCGACTCCACTAGGGAGGCTCCTTGTTTTTCTTTAGGGATTGGGTGCGCAATGTTCTTGACTTGCTCTCTGTTTCTCCCCATTTCGGTTTCGCATTTAGTAGTATGTTCATCAATTGACACTTCCCTAGAGTGGTTTGACTCTTGTCCTTCTTTTTACCACTTGATTCTCTGTATACACAGGTTTTGTCCTAAAATTCATGTACATACGTCAGTTTTGTCCTAAAATTCACGTACATACACTGATTTTGTCCTAAAAGTCGCGTACATATGCCATTGTTCTTTGAATAGTCATGTACATCCTCCATTTTGGTTGACTTTTTGATGTGGGAAGATGTTGGGTGGGTTGTGAGTGGGTTTGGGTCTTCCTGGGTACTGATGTTGTCTGTTGACTACTTCTTTTATGACCAGAGACCTCTGTTTTATTTATTTTTCTTTGAAATTATTTCTAGTCATTTATATCCTTTTTTGTTTTTCCATTAGTGCATTAGTATTTTTGTCTCGGTGTATTACTTGACTTGTGTTTGATGCTTGCTGCAGAGACTGGGGATTTTAATGATTTTTATTGCATTTCATTCTNTCTTACTTGCATCTCACATATGGATTTAAGGAGGTACTTGCATTGGATTGCTTGGATGAGAGTTGTGTTTAGGCTTTCATATAGGAAGGATTGCATTGGAATTTGGAAAGGAATGAATTTTTATGCATCTCATGAAGTGGCATACCCCTTTCTTCATATTTAAAGACAAAATTGAACTTGGCATTTTTTGTTAGGTGTGCATATTTACTTTCACTGTTGAGTCATGAAATCATTGGTTGCATGGTCATTTCCTTTGAGTAATCACAACCCCTAAAATCAACACTTAATTTAAAATGAATTACACCTTTCTCTTTGATAGGGTGCATCAACAAGCTTAGGTTTTAGAGTCTTGGAATAGGTTTTTGTGAGTAAATTTATCCAAGACTACTAAACAAAACAAGTAGGTGTGTGTCCAGGTGAGAGAGTGAAATCCTTGGTATAATTAGTTTTCTTAGGAGGATCCTCTTACACGAGAGTTAAGCACGAGACAATGCACATGTTTGTTGTGGGGATAGCCCCTTGCCACACTCTGTGCAACACCAGAGATATTTCCAGGATCTTATTCGTATCTAGGAGATTTTGAGGTATTTTTGCTGCTTTGTAGCTTTGGGTTTTTCTACCCTGCCCATATGGTAGATCCTGCCTGTGATTGTATTCTTGAGCATTGGTTATATTGGGGTGACCTTACTTTCCTTACCTAGGTACCATAGGGGGTACTTGCAGAGGTTATTTTGTGAGTGTCCTGACCAGGTAGGGGTCAAACAACACAGTTGCTTTATGTGTTGAAGTTGAGGGCCACTATAATTGGTTACACACATATGTTTGTAGTGTATGGGAGTTTCAAGCCTCTCCTAGGCAAGACATACCTGCTACATTCTAGAGCTCATTTATCCTCCCTGTTGGCTTACTTGCACTTGGATTTGATTTTCTTAGGAGTGTGCTAGTTGGATTTAGGGATCACATTTACTTGAGTATATTTATGTTCTCTTAAGTTCAGGTCCTTTTATGTTCAGGATTCCTGATATCACTACTAGTATCCTATCACCCGCTCCTGGTCCTAGTGCGGACCTTGGTGTTGGATTGGGGGGCACCACATCCCCTTACCTTAATCATAGATTTGGGAGTGGTCATATTCCATCCTCTAATCCATTTGTGGAGGATTTTCACTCCCTCGGGACATGTACTCATAATAGTTTGCGTAGAAGACCTTAGAGCTTGGCGACATTCCACATATGCTACCTTCTTGATCGTGCCAATATTTATGAGATGACAGCTCTCATGACCAGATTCTGGTATATTATCAGATATATTCATCCACTATGGATATTTTGTTCATTGTATATTGTACGTGGCGATGACCACACATGACATTTGTATATCATGCCTATTCATGTCCATTGTACTCTTATGTATCCAGGGCTGCTACATGTATATTTGCAGTAACATGCTGAGATTTATCATTGTATTGTACTGATGAGTGGATGGTTCTTCCACCTGGGTATTCATTACTCCACTTCTAGGATGTATATAATTTATTTCAGC
Organism: Pseudotsuga menziesii; assembly: GCA_001517045.1. Taxonomy (NCBI): domain Eukaryota; kingdom Viridiplantae; phylum Streptophyta; class Pinopsida; order Pinales; family Pinaceae; genus Pseudotsuga; species Pseudotsuga menziesii. Next base: position 252,397 of record LPNX011205905.1, on the reverse strand, counting down.
CATCATGTTACCCCTCTAACCTCACACATTAGGGGGCACCTGTTATAGTTGATTTTTACCACACTCGATAGATCACACCTTTATGGCCTTCCATGTCCCTCTGCAAACTCATTGGACTCCCCTTGCTCAAGTTATACTTTTATGAACCAAGAAATTCCCTAAAAAAACACATGTTTATGTGTATACGCGACTTTTAATCTAAGACCTGTGTGTACACGCAGCTTTCAAGCCAGCTCCTGCGTACATAGGGAAATGTGCATAAAAACAAAAACTTTTGGATTTTTCCTCATTGAGTCCCGAATAACTTGACTCTTGGCCTTCCATATGCCTGGAAACACTCCGACTCCACCTGACATTATCTATTGGAGGGTTGTATATTGAGTCGCTTGGATGCATTGAAGGGGGAGAATTTTGGAGAGCAAGGAAACTGTAGTTCATTGTTGCCTCACTTGTTTATGCTTGAGTCTATATCCCTTTAGAGCACACTTTTTTTCTCTTCCCACGATTTCCTTTGCTTTTTAATATTTCCATTGAGATGGAGGATTGAAGTGGTGGAGGCCTAGGTGGAGGACTCAATTTCTTCATTTCGATGAGGTGCCGACAGAGTTTGTCACTGTTCTATATATGTTTATTATTAATAGAAATATCCATTTCTAGTCCATTACATGTGTATAACTATAAATATTTTTTCCATGGATGTAGTTATATTTTCTTATACATGATGGTTTATATATGCTAGAGTAGGCCTAGCACTTTGATATATAGCATGCTTGTCTTGTTTGTTGTTATTGAGAGCGAATTGTAAATGCAAGCATGTTGGAAAAGCTCAACGGGGATCTACATCAATCATTCAGAATAAGGTACGCTTCATATCCCTTAGTGTTATATGTATTTATTTATCTTGCATATTGGAATGGATTTATTTCTGGTGCCATTCAGTCTATTGTGTTCTACCCCAAGCCATAGGAAGTTTCTCTCTGTAACATATGGGCTGAAGGAAGCTCCTCGAGCTTGGTATTTGAGGATTGACTCGTACTTGCTTTCTATTGGGTTCTAAAAGAGTGAGGTTGATCCCAACCTATATTTCATTGTGGTTGGAGGTGATCTGCTCATTCTTCTGATATATGTTGATGGCTTGTTTATCACAAGGGGGGAGCACCTGATTGTAGTTTGTAAGAGAGATCTTGCTTCAGAGTTTGAGATGACTGGCCTTGGGTTGATGCATTATTATTTGGGTATAGAGGTATGGTAGGAGGATGGACATGTTTTCCTGGGGAAATCAAAATATGCAGCTAATGTTCTAAAGGGATTTCAGATGGAGGGTCATAGGCTGAAGTTCACACCCATGATCACCAACTAGAAGATCCATCATGCTTCTGAGGGAGAGTTGGTTGATACTACCTTATACAGGTAGCTTATTGGATCATTGATGTATCTGGTTAACACCAGACCAGATATATGTTTTGTGGTGAACACTCTTATCCAATTCACGATGGATCCCAATAGAGTGCACTAGGTAGCCGCAAAACATGTTTTGAGATATATTACTAGGATAGTAGATTATGGTCTGGACTATAGGAGGTCAGATGGAGTGGGATTGGTTTGATTCACATATTCGGATTGGGAAGGAAGTACATCATACCAGAAGAGCACTTCTGGTTATTGCTTTAGTTTGGACTTTACATTAGTGTCATCATTCAGCAAAAAGAAAATGTTTGTTGCTTTGATTTTTACTGAGGATCAGTATATGACAGTTAGTCAAGCTAGTTGTGAGGAATTATGTATTTGCAACTTGATGGTTGATGTGTTTGATCAGGATTTGAGGCCTATAGTTATATACTATGACAATTAGAGTTGCATCAAGCTCCCTGAGAATCCAGTGTTGCGTGATAGGTCTATACATATTGAGATCAAATATCACTTCATTAGATATTATGTTCATAGGGGATCTGTTGAGTTGTTGTAAATATATACTAAGGAGCAAGTGGATGACATTCTCACAAAGAATTTGGGAAGAGCTAAACATAATCATTTCATAGACAAGATGGGAGTGGTGAAGAACAACTTCCTCGATAAGAGGGAGTGTTGAAAAATTATCAATGAATTGTTTTCCACCTTATGATGCCTTGGGGTAGACATGGACACTTAAAAGTTGTGGTCCTTGGCACTTTTAAAGTGAGAATGAATTTATTTTAATAAAGTAACTTTTCAAAGTGATTTTGAGCCATTAAATATATTAAATGTGACTTTGCGAGAATTAAAAAGGTGGGTGAGTAATAAAGTCTCATTTATTATTCAAAAGCGAATTAAATGATTTTAATGAGAAAAGTGAGATTTAACATGAGCCCTAGATCTCATCTAGTTATATTTTAATTTGATCCATTGATTTTCAAGTGGTGGTTTCTCAAACAAAAAGGCTAGGGAAAGGAATTGGATAATTCATTGTTCACTTTCACAAAAGAGATTTTTAGAGAGAAGAAAAGAAAGAGAGAAAAAGGAGAGAAAGAGAGAGAAACCCTTGCACAAATTCCAAAGTGATGAAGAGTAGAGATTGGGCACAAATTTCAAGGAAAGAGTACAAGGAATAAAACCATCATTTATTGCAATTGTACTTGCAATTATTGTAGACTGTACCATAAATGAATTTTGAGAAGTTTGGGACATTTTCCAAGACTGAAAAAAGGCACAAAATCGAGGCATCGGGTACAACATTTATTACAACCATACATCATGTCGTACATCACATTTTTCTAGGTGAAAAGGGTAGTTCGTATAGCAGTCTGTATAGGCTCAAAAATCGATGAGGTTGGCATAGATTTCAAGATAGGGATTTTCCATGATTTTTTAGAGAAGGTATAAATTGTACATCAACATTTAATGTAGGTCATACAGTCAAACGTATGATCTGTACTATACATAATTTATAACTAATCATACAACAATTTGTTAGTGAGATTCTGGCATGAATTTTGAGAAATAAATTGGGAGATAAGTACTATTGTTGTATTTTTTTTTTCCTAAAAATAATAAATTCTCTCTCTGAAGATAGGTTTCCCTTCAGAGTCCTTGACCAATTGGTCAAAAATTATGAGTAAAAAAATTATTGTGTTGGATGTCATAATTTTCTAAGTAGGAAAAAATAGGATGCCATTTAATTTTTTAAGTTGTTTATATTGAAAGAATTCCATGTGTTTCAAGAAAATAGTCAAAAATATTAATTATAAATTATTATGCATTTTGGGATTTGGGTATTTAACTACATGCAGAGAAACTAAAATTGAAACAGGGTTGGGGTTGCAAAATTTTCAAGAGGAAGTGTTAGGGGGCTAAGGAGAAATATGAGCATGGCTGGATTAGCTCCTTAACCTTAGCCTATTCATTAATCCAAATTCATAAACCTTGATTAAGGGTTATGTCTTGGTCAAGCCACATGGAAGCCAAAATCCATGCACAAAAAAGAGTGAGAGCTTATTTGGTGAGTCATTTTTTGATTCATTTAAGCATGCACGTTTTCCATTAGGTGTGGTTTGGACTTCACCGAGAATTGTTGAGACTTAAACCTGAGAGGGGTATTGAAAGACCAGAGATACAATATGAAAACTATACATTCCTTAATCATATGAGATTCTAGTGTGTGATAGGATCCTATCCTACAGTTGTAGTCCCTAGAATCTCAATTTGGAGACTTCTTGTCCAACATGTATTGGAGAGCCAGTAGAGAACTAGAGGTTTCCCCGGGGACTATTATCTTGGATAAGGGGGCTTGTTCTTGGAACTGTGTAGGTTGATGGGGAAGAAAAATTGAGGATTTGGATAACTGTGGAATGGGTTCTACACTAGGGAGTATCTTAAGAGTTGATATGCACAAAAGTTTGAGTGGTGTATAGTTGGGAAGAAAAATTATCCATTTTAAACTGATAGCCCCGGCTCGACGGTGGCTCTATCAAATAAATATATGGCTTGATAGAACCTACGATTGAGAGAACGCCCTTCACCTGCATCCAATTGGAGCAATATTTAAAGATAATTATTTAATTGTGAATGAAATAATTTGGTTAACTTCTATTTTTTATATTGCTCGAATTTACTATTTTTTTTGTAAGTAAGCACCCATGGAGTTTCAAACCGTTGCTCGAATTTACTGTTAAATGGATGTGTTTGCATGGAATTTCTTGGCATGGTTTGATTGTATTTGTTGCATGAATTGGCTATAATAATTTGTATGAAATTATGTGTATTGGGGAAACCATGATTATATAATTCCACTATGTAAGTTGTTTTAATTCCATGGAAAATTTAGAATATAATCGTCAATAGGTATCAGACAAGATTGAGCAGAGTAACCCGTGGTCTCTATGGATTATGGAGGCAATCAGGCATGTGACGTGTAGATCCTACGTTGAGGAAATATTGTTTATACTTTAAACTTAATTCATTGGCTTAAAATGTACTTGTGTGAAGTTGTAAATCAAAATGATAGATCCTAGATCATACACTGTAATGGCCTATGCCTCATTCCTTTTACCCTCATCACTTTTGAGTTGATGCAAAATCTTTATGAAAACTGCAACAATGAATCATGATTTACTATGAAAAACGTAAATCCAAACCATGATAAAATACCCTCTAAACTCTCAAGTGCATTGCAGGAATATTTCTAGGGAGTTTCTCATTTAAAGCTCTGGGGCATTGCCTTGAAGAAAAACTTGATTTAATGTAGAAATTTTATGATCTTTTCTTTGAGTGCTAATAGATGACATAAGTGAAAGATCACATTTGTGTATTCATATTTTAATGTTTGGATTCTTAATAAACAAGCATGGAAAGGAGAACTCTCATGTGTGAAAACCAATATTTGAGCCATTGTTATTCATGTTGGTTATAAACAAGCTTGTTGTTGGATTAAAGGCTCATGAGTGTGTTGAAATATTGTAACTTTGAAGAATATTCTATATGTATCTTTTGTGGTCCCCGATGATCCTACCGGGAGAACCACTTGTATTATATTGTACCCTGATGCTTCTAATCGAAAGAACTAATAAGAGTCATGAGGTTGTCCCCTCTAATTGTAAAGGTGGGTCATTAGCACCCCAGTGTGGTTACTTGAGCCTACATGTGTAACTTGAGCCTACATGATTAACTCGAGCCTACATGTCGGATGAGTTAATTGAAGTGAACGGATGAATATAAATAGAGGTGTATCTCTCCTCATTGGAGACACACACACTCACTTGAGTAGTGCACTTGTGGAGGAGAGAAGTAGCTGGAGAAGGAGGAGGATCAGGTTTTTGATCTCCTTGCTGGTTTTATCTTTTACCTTTTTGGGGCATCTATATTGAGGAAGATTTTGTTGGGTTTTTCCCTTTAGGGTTTTCCCAGGATAAATCTGTGTTGTTCTTGTGATGTTGTTTCTTTCAATGATCCTGTGTATATGATTTTGTTATGAAAATGAAATGAAATACTGATGTCTTAGCTAAGCATATGAAAAGTTAACATGGTATCAGAGCTAACCTGAACATGACAGCTTTCACAAGGAAAAATAGCCCTCTCTCTCTCCCCGGAAGAAATTAGGGCTTCTTGCAGAAGAAGAATTTTTGAGTGAGCCTAGCATAGGATTGCTCTCCTCATGAAAATCGAATTTTAGAGACCTGGATAAATATTTTTGGTTGGGTGAAACCCCAAGAAAGTCAAACCCTAGTTTGACCCCGAGCCAAAAAAACCCTAAATACTAAAACTTCTAAGTTTTGGTACATTCACTATATCCCGATATTGGCAAAGTTTTAGGAGCTGGAAATTGCAGAGGCCGAAGATCAAATCCTGATGTACATTGTATCCACAATTCAGCTTCCTATTCGCTATATTCTGGGTGATATGATCCCTCCAAGTTATGGTTTAAGCCTCTTCCAGAATTCATCCCTAAACAGGACACCTGGAGAAAATTGCTAGAGCTTGGGCTACCTAGGTCCAAATGGAATTCCTGAAGATGTTCCAGAAAAATCACGGACTTTAATTTCTACGGTCTGAATATTAGACTCAGAAGATGAACCAGTGACATGTGGCATGTCATACAACTTCGTTGTTCTGAACAGTATTGTAACAGGTCACCCTGGGAAAATGATCATAAATCCCAAATGGTGAAACCAATTCTCATGCAACATATGGTGTTGGATCAGGAACATGTGAGGTTACCTCAGTGCAAAATTTCAGACATAAATCAGCATTAATTTTGGAGATATCATAGAAACAGTGACAGGAATTTCTGCAGAAGAAATTGGAAAACTAGGGCTTCCTATTTTGGGAGCTTCCCTCCACTGCTTTTAGAAAAGGAGTACATTGGAAAGCTCCATTTAAAGAGATCTATATTTCTATCCAATAATATCTGAAAGATTC
>LPNX011205905.1:168053-243325 GCA_001517045.1 Pseudotsuga menziesii | reverse complement strand
ATGGCTACACAGATGCAGATTGGGCTGGAAGTATCTCAGACAGGAAAAGCACATTAGGTAGATGATTTTGTTTGGGGTCTGCTATGAGTTCATGGTTTAGCAGGAAATAGTCCAATGTTTCTCATAGCATGGCTGAAGCAAGATACATAGCAAATTTCTCTGCTAAGTTGTGAAGCCATATGGCTTCGGAAGCTGATATCAGGTATATTTGAACTGAAGATGGATACTTCAATGATTCTATGTGATAACAAGAGTTGTGATGACAGAGAACCCTGTGTTCCATCGTAACACATAGAAATCCGGTATTTCTACATACAAGATAAGATGCAGATGATGGTGATTCCTTATTTCTATACTGAATATACAGATGATGATGTTTCAGTATTCCCATACTGAAGATATAGATGATGTTTCAGTATTTATATACTGTAGATGCAGATGATGGTGATTCTGTATTTCTATACTGAATACAGAGATGATGATGCTTTCAGTATTTCTATACTGAAGATATAGATGATGATGCTTTCAGTATTCACATATTGAAGACACAGATGGTGATAGTTCAGTATTCACATACTGAAGATGTAGATGATGGTGGTTTGGTTGCTGATGTGCTAACGAAGCCTCTGTCTCGATTAAAGTTCGAACACTTTCGAGACAAGCTTGGTGAGGTTCGGAAGAGCCTCCCTCGAAAGGGGGAGTAGTGATGTTGCAGTGGGATTGTATCATCCCTGGGCATCTACCCTAAAGTGATCCGATGACCTCGGTCCTCAAGAATGAAGAGGGATTGTATCATCCCGGGACATCTATCCAAAAGTGATCCGATGACCTCGGTCCTCGAGAATGAAGAGGGATTGTATCATCCTGGGACATCTGTCCAAAATAGATCTGGTGACTTCGGTCTTCGTGAATGTGGTGGGATTGCATCATCCTTGAACTTCGGTTCAAAATGTATCTGGAGGTCTCAGCCCCTGTGAATGTGGTGTGATTGCATCATCCTTGAACTTTGGTTCAAAAAGTATCCAGAGGTCTCGGCCCCCGTGAATGTGGTAGGATTGCATCATCCCTGAACTTCGGTTCAAAATGTATCCGGAGGTCTCAGCCCTCGTGAAAGTGGTGGATTGCATCATCCCTGAACCTCGATTCAAAATGTATCCGGAGGTCTCGGCCCCCGTGAAAGTGGTGGATTGCATCATCCCTGAACCTCAGTTCAAAATGTATCTAGAGGTCTTGGCCCCCGTGAAAGTGGTAGGATTTCATCATCCCTGAACCTCGGTTCAAAATGTATCCAGAGATCTCAGTCCCCGTGAATGTGGTAGGATTGTATCATCCTTGAACTTCAGTTCAGAACGGATCCGGTGACTTCGATACTCGAGAACGTGTGTTGATCCCGTAATTCCTAGAGGAAGGATTCTCTGAGTTCCACATCTGTGTTGATCCCGTAATTCTGAAAGGAAGGATCGTTAGTAACTCCGTAAAGACCTAAATTCCGTAATTCTGAAAGGAAGGATCATTGAATTGATCCCGTAATTCCAATAGGAAGGATTGTCTGAGTTCCACAGATGTGTTGATCCCATAATTCCAATAGCAAGGATTGTCTGAGTTCCACATATGTGTTGATTCCGTAATTCAGAAAGGAAGGATCGTTAGTAACTCCGTAAAGACCTAAATCCCATAATTCCGAAAGGAAGAATCATTGAATTGATCCCGTAATTCCAATAGGAAGGACTGTCTGAGTTCCACAGATGTGTTGATCCTGTAATTCCAATAGGAAGGATTGTCTGAGTTCCACAAATGTGTTGATCCCATAATTCTGAAAGGAAGGACCGTTAGTAACTCCGTAAAGACCTAAATCCTGTAATTCTGAAAGGAAGGATCATTAGTAACTCCGTAAAGACCTAAATCCCATAATTCTGAAAGGAAGGATCATTGGTAACTCCGTAAAGACCTAAATCCCGTAATTCCGAAAGGAAGGATCATGTTGATGTTTTGATGATGTTGATGTTTTTATGATGATGATGATGTACTGATTGAAATATCAGAGTGTGATGATGATGATATTTTGATGTTTTCATGATGATGATGTTTTTATGATGATGATGACGTACTGATCAAAAGATCAGTGTATGATGATGATGATGTATTGATCGAAAGATCAGAGTATGATGATGATTACGATGTACTGATCGAAAGATTAGAGTGTGATGATGATGATGTACTGATCAAAAGATCAGAGCATGATGATGATGTACTGATCGAAAGATCAGAGTATGATGATGATGATGTACTGATCAAAGTATGACGATGATGATGTACTGATTGAAAGATCAGAGTATGATGATGATAACATACTGATCAAATGATCAGTATGTGATGATGATGACGTACTGATCAAAATATCAGAATATCATGATGATGATGATGTTCGAGAATTGAAGTACGATTATGGTGCTGATCACGATGTTACCGATCAGGTTGCTGATCGAAAGAACAAAATGCTGAAGAAGTTGTTGCTGATCGAAAGCTCAAAGTACTGAAGATGTTGTTGATCGAAATGTTGAAGATGTTGTTGCTGATCGAAAGATCAAAGTGCTAAAGATGTTGCTGATCGAAATGTTTAAGATGTTGTTACTGATCGAAAGATCAAAGTGCTGAAGATGTTGCTGATCAAAATGTTGAAGATATTGTTGCTGATCGAAAGGTCAAAGTGCTGAAGATGTTGCTACTGATTGAAAGGTCTAAGTGCTGAAGATGTTGTTGTTCGAAAGGTCAAAGTGCTGAAGATGTTGCTGAAGGTGTTGCTGATCAAAAGGTCAAAGTGTTGAAGAAGTTGCTGATCAAAAGGTCAAAAGATGTTGATGCTGATCAAAGAGTTGTTGTCGTTGAAAATTGAAGACGAAGACTATATGATGTTAAAAAGCTTCCAATGATTTATAGATGTGTTACCCTGATGATGTTGATAATGTCCTCTCCTACTATTTTTGTTGTTGTTGTAGAATACCCTTCTCGTTAAGGGGGAGTGTTGAAATATTGTAACTTCGAAGAATATTCTATATGTATCTTTTGTGGTCCCCGATGATCCTACTGGGAGAACCACTTGTATTATCTTGTACCCCGATGCTTCTAATCGGAAGAACTAATAAGAGTCATGAGGTTGTCCCCTCTAATTGTAAAGGTGGTTCATTAGCACCCCGTTGTGGTTACTTGAGCCTACATGTGTAACTCGAGCCTACATGATTAACTCGAGCCTACATGTCAGATGAGTTAATTGAAGTGAACGGATGAATATAAATAGAGGTGTAGCTCTCCTCATTGGAGACACACACACTCACTTGAGTAGCGCACTTGTGGAGGAGAGAAGTAGCTGGAGAAGGAGGAGGATCAGGTTTTTGATCTCCTTGTTGGTTTTATCTTTTACCTTTTTGGGGCATCCATATTGAGGAAGCTTTTGCTGGTTTTTTCCCTTTAGGGTTTTCCCAGGATAAATCTGTGTTGTTCTTGTGATGTTGTTTCTTTCAGTGATCCTTTGTATATGCTTTTGTTATGAAAATGAAATGAAATACTGATGTCTTAGCTAAGCATATGAAAAGTTAACAGCGTGCACATCTTAAACTCCAACCAAAACAATATGAATATTGTTTGAAAGATATGATTAATGGCATAGGGAAACTATTGGAGGAGCCTAGTCGGTTATCCGACTAGGTCCTCCAACCAACTACTTGTCGGTCCCGACTTGTCAGCACATACTTGTTGGTTAGTGAATCTCACAAGATCGTTATGTAACAAATTATAAATTGTATAAATATAGTCTAGAGAGCCATATATGAGATAGAATGTAATAGATCTTTTGTATACACTTCGTATGGTCTTTGCTAAGTAATATAAGACTTGTTGCTTCTATCTCCATTATTTTTTCTTGTGTATATTATATCTAGTGAACACTTGTGTGATCTAGTATGATGTATTACTGGTAAATATGTGACTTGAGTGACTACAACATCTATTTCGTTGTCGATAGTACATCCATAATATGACAATAAGTATGATCATATGATAATAGAGAAATAAATCAAAGAATGGTGGAATAGGAAGATATAGAATTACTTACAAAATTATGCTAGAAGAAACAAATTAACTATTTCCCAAGAGAGAGAGAAATTTTTCTCTGAAACACATGAGAATTTTGTTAAGACTGTTCCATGTACACTAAAGAAGTTTCTTCATGAGAAGACCAGAAAATGAACGACATCAAAATTTACTTTCAAAATTAATCAACGAAGAACAAACAAATATATGTGAATGGTGCGAAAAACTTGCTAATGATTTCTTCCAAGAATGTGCAATTCACCTGCACCAGTGGTCTAGTGGTAGAATAGTACCCTGCCACGGTACAGACCCGGGTTTGATTCCCAACTGGTGCAATGGAATTTTTATCTTTTTGTTTCTATTTGATAAAAATTCCTACGTAAAGTCTGAATCGGGAGAGGGTACAATAATTTTGAAAAATATTGCTTTAGAAAATATCACGCTTATGACGATACATTGTAGTATCAACCATAACACCTAACTAGTACTCTTCTCTAGAAATCTTATATTTCTTTGAACGTACTCAATATTAGAAATTAAAGAAACAACACTAGATGTTATGTATTTTCAGATTGTTTGCCAATTATATATCAAGATATCGCTATTTAGAAGGGAACTCTTTTAATACGATCCATAATTATTTTCTTCTGAGTTAAACCAAGAAGAACCCTTAGTTGTCAAAATGTGGAAACTAGGTAAATAGCGTGTGGTTGAAAATGACAAAAACTGTGTACTTAAGATGAGTAACAAAAAACATATAACTTTGTAAATGTAAAAGTTATAAAAAAACAATTAAAAATATGTTAATGTAAAAGTAAGGTGGGATACATGGCATTCCGTAAATGTAAATGTAACACCAAAAAAAATTTATGTTAACGTAAAAGTGAAGAGCGAGTTTATGTAGACAAGGTTGAGAAAATATTTTATAACGAATTGATTGACCGATTTATGTGCACACTACCAACACTTCTTTTCAAATTCCTGATTGACAAAGGTGTAGGACATATCATTGAGCCACGACCACTTTTGTTACCACCTCTTCCAAATTCAAATTGAATGGAAAAGAAAAAATTGTGGGAGAAGTTCATATAAGAACGAGAGCGGGAATATTTCTTAAGAAAATGAACTGCCCCGCCACCCTACTCGCTTAAGAGCTTTTGGTTCGGGAATGGGGGTGTATTTGATCATGTGTCAAATGGAATAGATGTTGGATAGACAAAATAAAACATGGTCAGCACAAAAAAGTCACAAAAATTCAACAAATATGTTGGAGTCACTATCCAACCACACATCATTATTTGGCTTATTTGGCCTAATTTACCACTTATCCTAAGTTTTTTACTCAAATATGCAATTGCATCATCAACTAAATCTCCTCCTTCAATTAGGGATCCTAATTGAGTCTTCTCCTTCAATCGGAGAGACTAACTGAGCCTCCTCCTTCAATCTAGGAGAAAATATGTGTTTATTTTCATGACATATGCACCCCATTTAGTTAACTAAAGGTTGTTTCACCTACCTTTCAGTTAAACTGAAGTTGCAAAGGCACCTTCCTCATCAATTAGCCTATTTTTGGTCAATTTCAGTTAATTGGAGTGAGTAAAGGTGCCTCCACCTACTTTTGGTGACTTAGTTCAGTGCAGTTCAATTCATCTCACCTAACTGAAGTCAGATAGGATCCCTCACCTACATGTTGGCATGCAGTTGAGTTCTATTCAGTTAGACTCAGTCTAAACTGCCTATGAGTCAGTTAAAGTCAATTAAGTTGGAGTTACGTGGTTAACTGATGTGTCGAGTGGTGTTTAACTACAAAGTAAGCCACTATCATGTAATGAATTCAAGTGAACTCTCTGGGATTCAAATTGCATGGATATTTATGCCATTGTATTACATTGTATCACCGCTTCTGATTAATGATAAGAAAATATACAGCTGCAAGTCCCTTTGCACTGTTTCATGTCTTTTCTGAGTAAAATTGATCTATGAAATCTATTGGAATTTTTCTCTTGTTCCTTAGATTGTTGTGACTCCAAATTAATATGGTATCAGAGCCATGGAAAGACAAGGCAATTCTTCTACATGTTTCTTGCTGGATCTATGAAGAGGATTGAGAAAAAAGGCTCAAAATTATTCCAACACTGCACCAAAAGTGGAGAATTTACCACATAATTCCTAGATAATATAGCATCCAGTTGATCAAGCTTGTTTGATTAACTAATCCAAGTGTGAAGAAAACTCCAAAAGTGCAGGTTGTTCGACCTTAATTTGTTTGTTTTGTGTGATTGCGGGTATCTCAAACACTTATATTGAAATCACTATAGCTACAAAATGGACTCCTCTTCAGCAATCTTCCCACTCCTGTAAACTATCATCAATGGAATGAGGATATTGAGATATCATTGTGCTCCAAAGGACTCTACAAAGTCACCATGGGCACGAAGATTGAGTTGAATACAGTGTAGATGAAGTGTATGGCCCTAGATGAAGTGTACAAAGAAAGGTTCATGATTTGCCTCAGAAAGAATAGACTATGACATGACATACTCTATTGACCAGTATATATCCACCTGTATAGAATGAAGAAGGAAGATAATACTCCACTTCAGGGGGAGTGACTACAGAAGATATCTGAGTTCGACACGGTATGACATGATGGACAGCTTCTTGATGGATAGAGACTTTACCAAGAGTAAAGTGGGTTCCAACCTTCAAATTTGAATGCAGAAGACTAGGATATGTTGATGATCTAACAAGATGAACTCATGAAAGATGTTATGATGAAATAATACTAGAATGATGTATGGGATATAGTTCCCAAACCAAAAGGAAAGAGTATTGTATCCTCCAAATGGATATACAGCTGACGGAAGTATCGAGAAGTATAAAGCAATATTTGTGACAGAAGTTTCTTTCAAAAAGAGGGAATTAATTTTGAAGAGACACTTATTCTAGGAAGTAAGGTACACTTCCTTCAGAACTATCATTGTAGTTTCTTCCATGGTGAAGTAAAGACAAGCCTTCATTAATGGTATGATTGAGAAAGAGTTTTACATCGAATAGTCATGAGGATTTGAATTTGAAGCCAGATGGAATCACGTATGCAAGTTGAAGAAGGCCCTCCATGGCCTGAAGCAAGCTCCCAGAGCTTGGTATGGAAGAATAGATAGTTTCTTGTCGAGCATGGGATTTACCAAGGGTAAAGCTGATCCTAACCTTTATCTCAAGGTTGTAGAAGATGAACTTGTCATCCTGTTATTATATGTGGATGACTTATCCTTGACAGGAAATGAGAAACAGGTCATGGAAAGAAAGAAAAAACTAGCAGAAGAATTTGAGATGAAAGACCTTGGGTTAATGCACTATTTCCTAGGTCTGGAAATATGACAAAGTTCAGAAGAAATCTTTCTCAACCAAGGAAAGTATGCGGTAGAGATATTGAAGAGATTCAATATGTTGGAATGCAAATCCATGGCCACACCCATGGACTCCAACCTAAAGCTGTTAGCTGATGACTCATCAGAGTTAGTGGATGTGACTCATTACAGACAGATCATTGGGTCATTAATGTACTGAACAAATTTCAGACCAGACATTGTGTTTTGCTGTGAACAGCTTAAGTCAATATCTTTTTCAACCAAGACGGGTTCACCTAGTAACCGCAAAACATGTGATGAGATATCTGAAAGGGACTATAGACTTTGGTCTATACTATGATGGTAGCCATGAGTATAGATTGTATGGCTACACAGATGCAAATTGGGCTGGAAGTATCTCAGACAGGAAAATCACATTAGGTAGATGCTTTTGTTTGGGGTCTGCTATGAGTTCATGGTTTAGCAGGAAATAGTCCAGTGTTTCTCGTAGCACGGCTAAAGCAAAATACATAGCAGATTGCTCTGCTAAGTTGTGAATTTATATGGATTCAGAAGTTGATATCAGGTCTCTTTGACCTGAAGATGGATACTACAATGATTCTATGTGATAACCAGATTTGTGATGATAGAGAACCCTGTGTTCCGATTGTAACACATAAAAATTCGGTATTTCTACATACGAGATAAGATGTAGATGATTATGTTTCAGTATTCCCATACTAAAGATATAGATGATGTTTCTATATTTCTATACTAAAGTTGTAGATGATGATGGTTTGAATGATGATGTACTGATGAAGCCTCTGTCTCGGGTAAAGTTCGAACACTTTCGAGACAAGCTTGGTGTTGTTCGAAAAGACCTTCCTCAAAAGGGCGAGTAGTGATGTTGCAGTGGGATTGTATCATCCCTGGGCACTTGCCCTAAAGTGATCTAGAGACCTCAGTCCTCGAGAATGAAGAGGGATTGTATCATCCTGGGAACATCTGTCCAAAAGTGATCCGATGACCTCGGTCCTCGAGAATGAAGAGGGATTGTATCATCCTAGGACATCTGTCCAAAATAGATCTGGTGACTTCGGTCTTCATGAATGTGGTGGGATTGCATCATCCCTGAACTTCGGTTCAAAATGTATCTGGAGGTCTCGGCCCCCCGTGAATGTGGTGGGATTGCATCATCCATGAACTTCGGTTCAAAATGTATCCAGAGGTCTTGGCCCCCGTGAAAGTGGTAGGATTGCATCATCCCTGAACTTCGATTCAAAATGTATCTAGAGGTCTCGGCCCCTGTGAAAGTGGTGGATTGCATCATCCCTGAACCTCGGTTCAAAATTTATCTGGAGGTCTCAGTCCCCGTGAAAGTGGTGGATTGCATCATCCCTGAACCTCGGTTCAAAATTTATCCGCAGATCTCGGTCCCCGTGAATGTGGTAGGATTGTATCATCCTTTAAATTTGGTTCAGAATGGATCTGGTGACTTTGGTACTCGAGAATGTGTGTTGATCCCGTAATTCCTAGAGGAAGGATTGTCTGAGTTCCACATATGTGTTGATCCCGTAATTCCGAAAGGAAGGATCATTAGTAACTCTGTAAAGACCTAAATCCCGTAATTCCAAAAGGAAGGATCATTGAATTGATCCCGTAATTCCAATAGGAAGGATTGTCTGAGTTCAACAGATGTGTTGATCCCATAATTCCAATAGCAAGGATTGTCTGAGTTCCACATATGTGTTGATCCCGTAATTCAGAAAGGAACGATCGTTAGTAACTTTGTAAAGACCTAAATCCCATAATTTCGAAAGGAAGGATCATTGAATTGATCCCGTAATTCCAATAGGAAGGACTGTCTAAGTTCCACAGATGTGTTGATCCCGTAATTCCAATAGGAAGGATTGTCTAAGTTCCACATCTGTGTTGATCCCGTAATTCCGAAAGGAAGGATCGTTAGTAACTCTGTAAAGACCTAAATCCCGTAATTCTGAAAGGAAGGATCATTGAATTGATCTCGTAATTCCAATAGGAAGGATTGTCTGAGTTCCACAGATTTGTTGATCCCGTAATTCCAATAGGAGGGATTGTCTGAGTTCCACAAATGTGTTGATCCCGTAATTCTGAAAGGAAGGATCGTTAGTAACTCCGTAAAGACCTAAATCCCGTAATTCCTAAAGGAAGGATCGTTAGTAACTTCGTAAAGACCTAAATCCCGTAATTCCGAAAGGAAGGATCATTGGTAACTCTGTAAAGACCTAAATCTCATAATTCTGAAAGGAAGGATCATGTTGATGTTTTGATGATGTTGATGTTTTTATGATGATGATGATGTACTGATTGAAAGATCGGAATATGATGATGATGTTGTTGCTGACGATGATGATGTTCTCTGATCGAAAGATCAGAATATGATGATGATGATGTTTCTCTGATCAAAAGATCAAAAATTGTTGATGATGATGTTCTCTGATCGAAATATCAGAATATGATGATGATGATGTTTTTTTATCGGAAGATCAGAAGTTTCTTATGATTATGATGTTGCTCATGATGATGATGTTTTCTTATCAAAAGATCAGAATGCGATGATGATGATGATGTTTCTGATCGAAAGATCAGAATGTGATGATGATGAGATCCTGATGATGATGATGTTGTATTATCAAAGTATGATGATGATGACGTACTGATCGAAAGATCAGAATATGATGATGAGTTGATGTTAGAGTATGATGATGTTCGGTTGATGATGTTTCTGATCGAAAGATTAGAGGCTGATGATAATGATGATTCTGATTGAAAGATCAGAATGTGATGATGATGATATTTTGATGCTGATATTTTGATGATGATGATGTTGATGTTTTCATGATGTTTTCATGATGATGTTTCTGATCGAAAGATCAGAGTATGATGATGATGTTGTTGCTGATCGAAAGGCCAAAGTGTTGAACAAGATGTTGCTGATCAAAAGGTCAAAGTGTTGAAGATGATGTTGCTAATCGAAAGGTCAAAGTGCTGAAGATGATGTTGCTGATCAAAAAGGTCAAAGTGCTGAAGATGTTGCTGATCGAAAGGTCAAAGTGCTGAAGATGTTGCTGCTGATTGAAGAGTCAAGATGTTGAAGATGTTGTTGATCGAAGCGGTCAAAGTACTGATGATGCTGAAGACTAAAGATTGAATATGAAGACTACATGATGTTGAAAAGCTTCCAATGATTTATAGATGTATCACTCTGATGATGTCCTCTATCTCTCTCCTATTATTGTTGTTGTTGATGTTGTTATAGAATACCCTTCTCGTTAAGGGCGAGTGTTGAAATATTGTAACTTCAAAGAATATTCTATATGTATTTCTTTGTGTTCCCCGATGGTCCTACCGGGAGAACCACTTGTATTACTTTGTACCCCGATGCTCCTAATCCGAAGAACTAATAAGAGTCATGAGGCAGTCCCCTCTAATTGTAAAGGTGGGTCATTAGCACCCCAGTGTGGTTACTTGAGCCTACATGTGTAACTCAAGCCTACATGATTAACTCAAGCCTACATGACATATGAGTTAACTTAAGTGAACAGATGAATATAAATAGAGGTGTAGTGCTCCTCATTTATGACACACACTCTCACTTGTGTAGCGCACTTGTGGAGGAGAGAAGTAGCTGGAGAAGGAGGAGGATCAGGTTTTTGATCTCCTTGTTGGTTTTACCTTTTTACCTTTTTGGGGCATCTATATTGAGGAAGCTTTTGCTGGGTTTTTCCCTTTAGGGTTTTCCCAAGATAAATCTTTGTGTTCCTTTTGTATGGTTGTGCTTGTCTATCTTTCAGTGATCCTGTTTATATGCTTTTATTATGAAAATGAAATTAAATACTAATGATCTAGCTTAGCATATGAAAATTTAACATTTGGTGCTTTGAATCATATGGTTGCATGCAAGGATTCTTTCACATCACTGGATTCTTACAACTGCATCTCCATTCACATGGGATATGACTCTCAAATCTCATCAAACAGCAAAAGTATTGTCCAACGAGAACATGGAAGCTTCAAAAATGTTCTATATGTTCGCTCTTTAGATTCAAGATTGTTGTATGTATATCAAATTACACACACATATTTGCCTAAAAGATTTATATTCATCCCAAATGATGTTGAGATCTCAAAGATACAATCCGAAAAACTCATTGTTATAGGGAAAGAAAATCACACTACTAAGACCTATGAGTTTTCTAACTTTGTGCCTGATTCAAAGCCATCTGCCCTTTTGACTCATGGGAATGAGGTTAGTCGACTGTGGAATGAAATGTTTGGACACCTAAACTACAAATATTTTCAGCTTCTACAAAAGGATTCCATGGTGGAATTCCTTCCAGCAATAAAATCCTCAAAAGGGATCTGCAAGGGATGCATAGTCGGCAAGCATCCTGAGCATAAGTTTTATAGCGGAAAAGAAATAAGATCTACATGTATTTTTGGGATGATCCATTCTGATATCAGTGGTTAAATTCCAATAACCTCCATGAGTGGTTCAAGTTATGTGCTTACTTTCCTATATGATATTTCAAGATTTACATGGGTCTACTTTCTCAAAAATAAGTCAAAATTTCTTGAAATATTCATAGATTTCAAAGATTCCATTTAGAATGTTGTTGGGAGAAATATCATATGGAAATTGAACCCAAGTGATAGAACAATTGCACTCACAAAATTGCTAATCAAACATGCAAATTTACACACAAAGGAGACTGAAATTGGAGCATAACACTAATCTATATTGAATAAGTGTACAATAGCCAACCTTATGAAGTCATAGGATGCTGCAATATATAATTACATGAGAGATTCAAATGCATAAGGGTTCCATTTGAAATATTCAAAAGGTGGGCTTACTAAATCTAGTCAAATCCCCCATAGGTGCATAAAACAGTTTCCAAATCTACCTAGAGGCTCACGAATTGGCAAAGTCAAGTAGGCAAGCTAATAAGTGATGGAAATAAAACTCATACATGCTTTTATTAGGAGAAAAGAATGGAGGATGATGAGGGCAAAAAACAAGTCAACTACACCTAGTCTTACTTTCCCTTTTGCCATAAATCTCAATAAAGCGGGCAACTTAGCAGAAAAAGCAGATATGTGCTAGGGAGGATCTAGAATAAAGTAGATATGCTAAATATGGATTCCAAGAACAATGACTCAGTTTTAGCAAGTTTGACTTCTATGGCATGTGGAAGACAACTTGCATAGAGTGGAATATTGGAAACTAGGCAAATAAGACAAAAATGGATTAATTAATGTCTAAGGTAGGTAACTATGGGTTGATTATTCTAACACCCCCCCTTAATATTGACTTTATGAGTAAATATCAGAAAACTATAGGGCCTAGCAACAAGGCTTAGTCACCCTTTACATACTGCATGTCCATTTAACCAAGGAAAGAGGCAAAAACCCAGTGGGAAAATCCTCCCTTAAACATGGACAGTAAAACAAAATTTGAAAATATTGTCATCAATCATGCTTCACGGCATGATTATAAATCCCCAGCAGTGATTCGAGATTTTTGAATGTCTTCTCACCAAAAAACTTTGGTGAAGATGTCTGCTACTTGTTCTGATGATGCATAGAAGAGTAGGTGAATGGTGACATCATGCACAAGCTATCTGATGTAGTGCATATGGATCTCAATGTGTTTGGTTCTCTATCTCTAAACTAGATCATTACATATTCGAATGGGCTCTAATTATAACAATAGATAATAGTTGAAAACTTTGATTCGAAGCCACACTCACCAAGTATCCCCTGCAACCATAAACATTGAGTTGCTGCATTTACAACTCCTCTGTACTTTGCTTCTGTAGATGAGAGTGCTATGGCACTCTATTTCTTTCTTGACCAGCTGATTGGTCCTTCAGCAAGCATGAACACATATCATGATGTTGACTTTCGATCTGTGTTGTCACCTGCCCAATCACTGTCAGTAAACCCAATCAAATCAAGATCAGATTTAGCTTTGTAGAAGATCCCATGAGTTCTTGTTCCCTGAACAAAGTTAAGGATCCTTTTGGCTGCTCTCCAATGGATCTCATGAGGCTGATCCATGTATCTTGAAGCCACACTTACTGCATAATAAATATCAGGTCGATGGTGTGTAAGGTAAATCAAACACCCAATCAACTACCTATACAGTGTATTATTTACCATAGGAGAAGAACCTGCTTCTTCAATCTTAACTCCTGAAGGGAAGGGAGTCTTGCTTGGATTGAAATATTTCATGTTGAACTTGTTCAACAAATCTAAAGCATACTTGGACTGATGTACCTTTAATCCATGTTGGGATTGAGCAATTTTGAGACCCAAGAATTGGCTCGACAACCCCAAATCAGTCATAGAAAATGCATGGTTCATTGCATCCTTCAAGGAAGCAATTTCTTTCTTTGAACTTCCTGTAATAAGAAGGTCATCCACATACAAGACAATAATCATCAAAGAACCATGAATCAGCTTCAAATAAACATTAGGATTATACTTGCATCGAACCAAACTCAATGACAGTAGAAATCCATCAATCTTGCCATACCAAGCCCTAGGGTCTTGCTTAAGCCCATACAATGATTTCTTTAGCTTGCACACAAAAGATGGATTAGTAAAAAAACCTTGAGGTTGCTGCATGTAAATATCTTCAGTGATATATACATTCAGGAAATCACACTTCACATCCATGTGATGTACCTCCCACTGCTTCGAAGCTGCAATGGCTAAGGATAGCCTGATGGAGTCCATCTTTGCCACTGGTGCAAAGATTTCATTGTAGTCAGTACCATGTACCTGTGAGTATACCTTGGCTACCAATCTAGCCTTATATTTCAAATTTGAACCATCAGCAGAAAACATAGTTTTGTAAACCCACTTACATTGAACTAGCTTCCTCCCTGGGGGAAGATCAACCAGTTCCCAAGTGTTGTTCTTCTCGAGTGAGATGAATTCTTCTTTCATGGATGTTTTCCATATTAGATAATGTGATGCATATTCATATGTTTGTGGGTCTGATTCAACCATCAGATAACACTTCTCTGCAAACAAAGGATCTTTCATACATAGGGCACTCTCAAACTGAGATCTAGTCCTCCTAGAATCACTAGGATTTCCAACTAGTTCCCCAGCTGCATGAATGGTCTTTGCTTCCCATTTTAGTCTTGTAGTACTGTTAGTATCTGCAATTAAATCATCATTATCAGACATATCAGAATCAGCAAACTCATTTATCTCTTCACTTACATTCAATGGTTCGGGTGGTGAAGAAGACTCTCCAACTTCAACTGCTGCTAAAGGCTCTTCTTGGAACTGAACACTCCTTTTAATGAAGGCTTTGTTTGTGCTCAATTTTATCATCTTGTACCCTTTTCAATCTTCAGAGTACCCAACAAATAGACACTCTTGGCTTTGGGGCTGCAAAGCCTTTCTCTTTTCTATTGGAATTCTAGCCCAAGCCTTTGAGCCAAAAATCCTGAAATGGGTCACATCTGGCTTGTGCCCACTCCAAGCTTCAAAAGGATTCATACCATAATTTTTTTTATGAGGAAACCTATTCTGGATATAGGATGCACAGTTTATAGCCTCGGCCCAAAACTTTGGTAGAAAAGTCTTAGCCTCCATCATACAGGTTGCCATCTCCTTCAGTGATCTGTTCTTTCACTCAGCAACACCATTTTGTTGTGGTGTGTAAGGGATTGAATGATGCATCTGAATACATGCATCTTCACAATATTGAATGAAATCAGACTTGACATACTCACAATCATTGTCAGATCTGAGGATCTTGAGTTTCCTCCCAAACTGGTTTTCAACCAAGGCCTTAAAGACTTTGAAGAGGCCAAAAACTTTAGACTTATGCTTTGGGAAGTAAACCCAACAATACCTGGAAAATTCATCTATGAAGGTCAATGCATATTTGGCTGGACTCATTGACATATGAGGAAATGGACCAGAAACATCACTATGGATCAACTCAAGAGGTGCAGAGGTTCTCTCATGACTAGCTCTCTCAAATTTATGCTCTGGGTGTTTTCCTAGGATACAACCTTAACAGACTCCCTTGGAAAACTTAACATTTGGTAACCCTATGACCATTTCTTTTTCACTTGGATCAGAAAGATACTTATAGTTAAGATGGCCAAATCTTTCATGCCAAAGCTTGCTTGCCTCATTAGCATGAATCAGAAGAGCAGAGGGGTTTGAGTAGGGTAGAAAATGTGAAAACATGTATACCTTCAAAGTGTGATCTACAACTCATTTTGCAATGAATTTACCATTCAAAATCTCTGTGATCTCAACATCATTAGGGGAGAATATGACCTTCTTCGGAGACCCTATGTGAGTCATCTGATACATTGACAAGAGGTTAGAGGCAAGACCTGGAACATACAATACATTACTGAACTTACCATGGTCAATATCAATCCTTCCTTTCCCCAAACTGTCAGTGAGAGAGTCATCTCCCAGCACTATTGGTGGACCTTTCGACATGTCAAGAGAGGAGAATTCCTCCATGGTCGAAACCATATGTGTTGAAGCTCGAGAGTCTGTGATGAAGGTAGGTGAGCTTGATGTGCCAACAACCAAAGCATGTACTCTCTCTCTGTCCTCTGAATTTGATCCGCCTTCCCTATTCTTTGAGAAATCAGGAAGGGATATGTTATTCTTCTCCAATATTTGGGTCAACATGTCAATTTGCTTCTTCATGTAGGAGCTTTTAGGATGATATCCCTTACTGCAGTATGCGCACTTGCTCATTTCTCCTTTGTTCTTCTTCTTTTGGAAGTTCTTCTTGGAGCCTTGGGGCTCCTCTTGAGACTTGCTCTTGTATCTCTTTTTCTCAGGTGGCTTATTAGCTTTCTTCTTGCCTTTTGAATCCACCCTCGAATCTCTAGCAACCAAAGCTTGCTCTTTGGAAGGTTTGATGGTGCCCATCATCACCAATTTATCTTATTCTTGTGTGAGGGATCCCATGAACTCTGCAAGCTTAGGCATCTTCCAGGCTCAAGCTATCAACTTGGTGGCATGGAAGGTCGAAACAAACACTGAATAGTCAGGGCCAAGCTTCAAGAGTATGGCCAAAACTAGTTGCTCTTACTTCTTTTCAATTCCACATTGTTTTAGCTGCAAAACAAGGGCTTTAAAATTGGAAAAGTAGAGTTGCAAGGATTCGAAGCTGCTAGGACTCAAAGATATCAATTCATTCTCGATTTGATGTCCTCTCATCTCATCTATATTACCAAAAATATCTACAATATTCTCCCATACTTCATTAGGTGATGTCAATCCATCAAGATGGAAAAGGAGGTCTCTGGATATGCTCAGACACAGAAGACCATAGGCCTCATCCCTCCTGTTGTGCCATTTAATTTTCTCTGCAGCTGCATTGGGATCTGCCTCAGTTTCCATAGTCACCCTATAAATATCTTCCTCTCTCAACAGTATCTCCATCTCTGCTTTCCATTCAAAGAAATTAAATGGAGTCAAGATAATCTACTGAGATTGATCCATAGGTCAGAAATTGTGCCCTTCAGTCAGCAGAATGCTCCCAATCAAGACATCAAACATGCAATAGCAATATGGAAGGAGATAAATTGATCTACAAAGGCTCTAATACCATGTGTAAATTGAACCCAAGTGATAGAACAATTGCACTCACAAAATTGCTAATCAAACATGCAAATTTACACACAAAGGAGACTGAAATTGGAGCATAACACTAATCTGTATTGAATAAGTGTACAATAGAAAAACTTATGAATTCATAGGCTGCTAAAATATATAATTACATGAGAGATTCGAATGCATAAGGATTCCATTCGAAATAGTCAAAAATTAGGCTTACTAAATCTACTCAAATCCCCCATAGGTGCATAAAGGAATTTCCAAATCTACCTAGAGGCTCACGAATTGGCAAAGTCAAGTAGGAAAGATAATAAGTGATGGAAAGAAAACTCATACATGCTTTTATTAGGATAAAATAATGGAGGATGATGAGGGAAAAAAACAAGTCAACTACACCTAGTCTTACTTTCCCTTTTGCCATAAATCTCAATAAAGCAGGCAACTTCGCAGAAAAAGAAGATATGCGCTAGGGAGGATCTAGAATAAAGAAGATATGCTAAATATGGATTCTAGGAGGTTTCCCAAGTGCTCCATGACTCATTTTTAGCAATTTTGACTTCTATGGCATGTGGAAGACAACTTGCATAGAGTGGAATATTGGAAACTAGGAAAATAAGACAAAAATGGATTAATTAATGTCTAAGGTAGGTAACTATGGGTTGATTATTCTAAAAGATCAAATCTCTCAGATATGATAATGGAGGTGAGTACATCAAATCATATCTGCTGCAAATTTTTTCTCAAAGTGGAATCAAGATTCAGCACACTGTTCCTTACACACCTCAGCATAATGGTGTAGCGAAAAGAAAAAACCGGGTACTAAAAGAAATGACAACCTGTATGCTTGAGTCTAAGGATTTGGCTACAAATATTTGGGATGAATCCATGAATTTTTATGACTGCATTTAGAACAGGTTTCCACATTCATCCATGAAAGTAAAAACACCTTTTGAAGCATACACTGGTCACAAAAAGGATGTGTCCAATTTTAGGGTTTTCGGGTCCACTGCTTCGGCTCGAATTCCACTAGATAAGAGAAGGTCTTTGAAACCACAAATTGTTGAGTGCATATTCATTTGATATGCTGAGTAATAAAATGGATACAAACTCTTGAATATAAGAATTAAAAATATACTCATCAAGATAAGTGTCCGCTTCGAAGAACCTCTCCAAGATTTGAAACTAGTAGAGGAAGAAACTGTTGAAATTCCCTATGTTTCCGCAGAAGATTATGGAGATGAAAATGAAAGTGTAAGATCTAATATTTTAGATCTTATGTCTGATATCAGTGAGCATGAAATATCAGGTTCTAAATTAGATCCTAACGAGCCCTCTCATCTACCAAAATGGGCTGAAAATACTCTCTCTTCTGTCGGGTTAAATGTTGGAAATACTGCTGATCCAAGAAGAACTGGGACAGATTTTCAAAGAGCGGGTATTGATATTTCTTGAAATTATTATTTGTTGTCTGATAAGTGTTACATGATGATTGGATATGATCCTAATTCATATTTTCATGCTTGTAATGGTCCTCGATGGAAAGCTGCAATGGATGAAGAGTTTAACTCTCTCCGAAAAAATGCAACCTGGGAGCTAGTTTCCCTTCCACCTGGGAGGAAACTTGTTCAATGAAAATGACTCTATCGGATGAAGTTTTATGCAGATGGATCAAACTAAAAATATAAAGCATGGATGGTTGCAAAAATTTTCTCCCAATTCTAAGGAGTGGACTACATTGAGACCTTTGTACCAGTGGAAAAAATGGATTCTATACGGCTAGTCTTAGCCATTTCTGCATCCAAACACTGGGCGGTCCACCATATGGATGTAAAAAGTGATTTTATTCATGGAGACATGCAAGAAGAGATATACATGAATCATCTTGAAGGATACACATCATATCCATCATTATTTTGCAAGCTGCATAAATCCTTGTATGGCTTAAAACAGGCCCCAAGAGCTTGGTACACCAAAATGGATTCTTTTCTACTATCACAAAACTTTGAAAGATGTAATTATGATCCAAATGTGTACTTGCAGAAATATGAAGGTAATATTCTTATTATATTTATGTATGTTTATGATCTATTAATCACAGGAAACACCCTTTCTTCAATCAGATTCATAAAAACTGCTTTAAATGAAGCTTTTGAGATGAGTGATCTAGGCCCATTGAGGCAGTTTCTCGGGCTAGAAATAACTCAAGATTTTGATGGAATGATGGTGTAAAAATACAAATATGCTTCATACCTATTAATTCAGTTTAATATTTCTGATTTTAAGGCATCACCTTTCCCGTTCCTCTCATATTTCAATCTTGAAGAGGGGAATTCTAGTACTCCACAGGTGGATTCTACTCTCTATCGTCAGTTGATTGGAAGCCTTCTCTACTTGACACATTCAAGGCCTGACATTTGTTGTGCCATGAATTTTGTATCAAGGTATATGTAGAATCCTTGTGAACTTCACTGGAGGGAATCCAAGAGGATTCTACAGTATTTGCAGGGTACTAGAACCTATAGCATTCACTATGTTGTTGATTCCAAACTAGACTTGGTAGGATTCACAGGTTCGGATTGGGCTAGAGATAGCCTTGATCGGAATTATACTCCCAGATATTTTTTCATGTTTTGTGGTGGGCCTATATTCTGGTCAAGTGAAAATCAGGCCACCATTGCACTATCTTCAGCAGAGGCAGAGTGTCGGGGAGTGTTCAATGCATGCATACAGGCAATTTGGTTGCAGGGTATTTTGGCAGAGTTCGACATTGGTAGCACTTCATCTACTATAATTTTTTGTGAAAATCAAAGTGATATCAATATATAGACATATCTGGTTCAGAGACAGATAACCAAACACATCGAGATCCACATGCACTACATTAGAGAACTTGTGCATGATAGAACAATTGTTCTGCAATATTGCCCCACAGATGAGCAAATTGCAGACATTTTCACCAAGAACTTCACTGAGAATAAGTTCACTTACCTCTGTTCACTGTTGGGGTTGAGTTCCATTAGGGTGAAGTGAGATTAATTATTTAGTGTTCAATTTGATGGGGGGGTTTCTTTCCCACAGGGTTTTTCCTCTTTTCCTCACTTAGAATTTTTTGAGCATTTTAGAGTTAATTTTTATAAAGGGTGACCTATGGCCTTTGTTGTCAGGGTCCTATTTTTTTTACTCCTCCATATGATATTAGCTTAAGGGGGGGTGTTGGATTCATTATACAACCACACATCATATTTGGCTTATTTTGCCTAATTTACCACTTATCCTAAGTTTTGACTCAAATATATGTGACTGCATCATCAACTGGATCTCCTCCTTCAATCAGGGAGCCTAACTGAGTCTTCTCCTTCAATTGAGGATACTAACTGAGAATCCTCCTTCAATATAGGAGAAAATATGGGTTGATCTACATGACATATGCACCCCATTCAGTTAATTGAAGGTTGTTTAACCTACCTTTCAATTAAACTAAAGTTGCAAAGGCGCCTTCCTCATCAATTAGCCTATTTTTGGTTAATTTCAGTTAACTAGAGTGATTAAAGGCGCCTCCACCTACTTTTGGTGACTCAGTTCATTGCAATTCAGTTCATCTCACCTAACTGAAGTTAGATAGGCTCCCTCTCCTACTTGTTGGCATGCAGTTGAGTTCTATTCAGTTAGACTCAGTCTAAACTTCCTTCGAGTCAGTTAGAGTCAATTAAGTTGGAGTTAAGTGGTTAACTGATGTGTCGAGTGGTGTTTAACTAATAAGTAAGACACTCTCATGTAATGAATTCGAATGGCCTCTATGGGATTCGAATTGCATGCCTCTTTATGCCATTGTATTGCATTGTATCACTACTTCTAATTAATGATAAGAAAATATACAGTTGCTAGTCCTTTTGCACTGTTCCATGTCATTTCTTAGTAAAATTGATCTCTGAAATGTATTCTAAGTTTTTGTCTTGTTCCTTTGATTGTTGTGACTCCAATTTTATAAAATAAAGAATGGAAACCCATAAGAGATCTCTGGATATTCAAAAAATTGAGAGAAAAAAGTGAAGAAAGAGGTAAGAGGATATAAAGGAGCAAGCTAGTATGTCCGAGAAAAGTCGAAAGTTAGGTATGGTGACAAATGAGGAAGGAAATCCGCCTGAGTCGAGCCAAGATAAACAATTTGAGGTCATTGATGATCCATTGTCACCTATGGACGAAGATTAGTGGATTGATCATAGTAGAGCTCTCCAAGTAACAATACCTAAGGTTGTAACTTTGAACTCACCACTGCAATTAACTCATGGCGCCATAGTGCAAGAAATCGTCGAACAAGATTTGTGACTTCGTGCTAGTCAATATGGAATATGGAGCCAACTAGTTCGAGAAGGAAATGAATCAGATCGATTTTTGATCCACCGATGGAATTAACTGGAATTAGATCACCTTTTAGCATGAGTATTCTAATATAAGCTTCCATCTATTCTATTCAAACTGTGAGGGAGCACCCCCCAAGCCACTTCCAACATTGAGTGAACTGTCAATTTAGTCAAACAACCCAAAAACAAATATAGGACTAGGAAACTAAGAAAAAAAATTTGGGTTGTCCATAGAATTTGTAGGACAGTACGAACATCCGTCCGACATCGAAATACCCAATGATTTAGTCACTCCATAAAAATAAAACACATAGTGTGCATTAGTAACTATCAACTCGCATAAGGAGATAGTTGTTGTACATGTCAAAGAATGATTAGTTTGTGTTTCTAACAATAGAGACAGACCACCATTTCCACCAAGTATATGGGAAATCACTTCAAATATGTCACACCTAACTGGACACACCCCCTTCTATGAAGGAGACAAAAATCCTCGAAGACATTGGTTTGTTAGTGAATCAATATGGGAAGCAAATGTTGTGGCCAATGAGGAACGTCAAATGGAATAGCTCGTAGGATCTTTGCGCAAAATATATCTCACTCGATACAAGAATTACACTGAAAGAACACCAAATAAAAATAAAGCTCAAATTAAGAAGGAGTTCTTTTCGTTCTTTAAAACTCCTGACCGGAAATATCTGGCAGCGAAAAAACTAAAAGACATTACTCGTAAGTTGACCGAAACTGTTCAAGAATATGACAATAAATTTAAATATTTGCTAAGTCAGATCGAATACCATATTGAGGGGCCCTTTTTAATACAATGGTTCGTAGCAGGATTACTGCAAAGAATCAGAATGCATATATGGTTATATGACTTTAATAAATATGAAGAAGCGTTAAAAAGGCAGTACAAATATAATGGATGATGATTACTTGACCTCCTTTGTCGACCGACGCCTAGAGGATAAATTAGAAAGCATGCAAATATGCATTCATGAAATTATCCTAAGAGGAACAAACTTGTGGTGTTCAAAATGTTCGACAGAAGGGAACACAAAAGATAAATGTCAGAACAATGACCATCGACAGGATGTGCGTATTGTACATACAAAATGATTCTGTGATATTTTTCAAGGGTTTGATCTACATTCGACAAAAGAATTTCCATATAACATGAAGAATACACAAAATAAATTGTGTGCCATTTGTGAAACTAAATCACACAAAGAGGCAGAATGCACTTTGAATTTGAAAACAAGCCAAACTACAATGATGTCTATCAGATGAACACTGTCAACCATGTTAGAATAATCAACCCATAGTTAGCTACCTTAGACATTAATTAATCCATTTTTGTCTTATTTGCCTAGTTTCCTTGTTCCACCTTATGCAAGTTGTCATCTACACATCCATAGTGGTCAAACTTGATAATTTTGACTCATGGAGCGCTTAGGAAAGCTCATGGAATCAAATATGATTTATTCCTAGCCTCCTAAGCACCCTTCTACTTTGTCTTCTTTATTGCCTGCTTTTTCAATGCTTTAAGGCAATTGGGAAAGTTTGACTAGGTGAGGTTAACAAGTTTTTTGTCCTCCACATCCTCCACTCTTTTCTCCTATGAAAAGCATGTATGAGTTGTCATTCCATTACCTTTTATATTTCCTAATTGGTTTTTCCAATTCATGAGCTCCTTGACAGTTTTGGAAACTACTTTATGCACCTATGGGGGATTTGCTTAGATTTAGTAAGCCTGCTTTTGACTAGATTCGAATTGCCTCTTCATGCATTTGAATCCTTCATGTAAATATTTATTTTGGCAGCCTATGACTTCACAGGGTTGGGTATTGTACACTTATTCAATACAGTTTAGTGTTCAGCTCCATATTCAGTCTCTTTTGTGAGTGATTTTGCATGTACAATTGATAATTGTTGTGAGTGTAATTGTTCTATCACTGGGTTCAATTTCCACATGGTATTAGAGCCTTTGTAGATCGATTTCTCTCCTTCCAATTTGTTTTGCAGGTTCGACATCATTGACTGGGAGCATTCTGCAGACTGCCGGGACAATTTCTGAGCTATGGATCAATCTTAGAAGATCATCTTGACTCCATTTAACTTCTTTGAATGGAAAGCAGAGATGGAGATACTGTTGAGAGTGAAAGGCCTCTACAGAGTGACTATGGCAATAGAAGCAGAGCCCAATGCAGCTGCAGAGAAGATAAAATGGCACAACAGGAGGGATTAGGCCTATGGTCTCCTGTGTCAGAGCATATCCAGAGACCTCCTTTTCCATCTTGATGGATTGACATCACCGAATGAAGTATGGGAGAAGCTTGTTGATCTTTTTGGAAAGACATATGAGATGAGGGGACATCAAATCGAAAATGAACTGATCTCCCTGAGTCCAAATAGCTTTGAATCCCTGCAACTCTATTTCTCCAAGTTCAAAGCACTTGTTTTGCAGCTAAAACAATGTGGGATCGAAAAGAAGGATGATCAACTAGCCTTGGCTATACTCTCGAATCTTGGCCCTAACTATTCAGTGTTTGTTTCGACCTTCTATGCCACAAAATTGACAGCTCGAACCTGGAAGATGCCTAGCCTTGCAGAATTCATGGAATCTCTCACACAAGAACAAGACAAACTGGTGATGATGGGCACCATCAAACCATCCAAAGACCAAGCTCTGGTTGCTGGAGATTCAAAGGTGGATTCAAAAATCAAAAATAAAGTTAAAAATCCACCTGAGCAAAAGAGAGACAAGAACAAGTCTCTGGAGGAGCCTCAAGGTTCCAAGAAGAACTACCAGAAGAAGAAAAACAAAGGAGAAATGAGCAAGTGCGCATACTGCAGTAAGGGAAATCATAATGAGAGCTCCTGAATGAAGAAGAAAATAGACATGCTGACCCAACTCTTGGAGAAGAATGGCATCTCCCTTCCAGACAGCTCAAAGAAGAGGGAAGGAGGATCAGTTTAGAAGACAGAGAGAGAGAGTTCATGCATTGGTTGTTGGCACATCAAGCTCACCTAGTTTCATCATTGATTATGGAGCTTCAAGACATATGGTTTTGACCAAGGAGGCATTCACCTCACTTGACATGTCGAAACGTCTACCAATAGTACTAGGAGATGACTCTCTCACTGAAAGTTTGGGCAAACGGAGGTTTGATCTTGATCATGGTAAGTTCAGCAATGTGTTGTATGTTCCAGGTCTTGCCTCTAACCTCTTATCAGTGTATCAGATGACCCACACAGGGTCTCCAAAGAAGGTCATATTCTCCCCTGATGAATTTGAGATCACAGAGATCTCAAGTGGTAAAGTCATTGCAAAAGGAGTTGCAAATCATACTTCGAAGGTATACATTTTCTCACACTTCTTACCCTACTCAAACCCCTCTGCTCTTCTGATTCGTGCTAATGAGGCAAACAATATTTGGCATGAAATATTTGGCCACCTAAATTACAAATATCTTTCTGATCTTAGTGAAAAAGAGATGGTCATAGGGTTACCAAAGATAAAATTTTCCAAAGGAGTATGTCAAGGTTGCATCCTAGGAAAACACCTAGAGCATAAATTTGAGAGAGCTAGTCATGAGAGAACCTCTGCACCCCTCGAGTTGATACACAGTGATGTTGCTGGCCCATTCCCTCATATTTCCATGAGTCAATCCAAATATGCATTGACTTTCATAGATGACTTTTCCAGGTATTGTTGGGTTTACTTCCTAAAACACAAGTCTGATGTTTTTGGCCTCTTCAAAGTCTTTAAGGCTTTGGTTAAAAACCAGTCTGAGAGGAAACTCAAGGTCCTCAGATTTGAAAATGGTGGTGAGTATCTCAAGTCTAATTTTATTCAATATTGTGTAGATGCAGATATTCAGATGCAGCATTCTATCCCTTACAAACCACAGCAGAATGGTGTTGCTGAGAGGAAGAACAGATCACTGAAGGAGATGGCAACATGCATGATGGAGGCTAAGATTTTGCCACCAAAGTACTGGGCCAAAGCTATAAACTATGCAGCCTATATCTAGAATAGGGTGCCTCATAAAGAGCTTGATAGTATGACTCCTTTCGAAGCATGGATTGGGCACAAGCCAGATGTGACCCATTTCAGGATTTTTGGCTCAAGGGCTTGGGCTAGAATTCCAACAGAAAAGAGAAAGGCTTTGCAGCCCCAAAGCCAAGAGTGTCTATTTGTTGGGTACTCTGAAGATTCAAAAGGGTACAAGCTGATAAATTTGAGCACAAACAAAACCTTCATTGAAAGGTGTGTTCAATTTCAACAAGAACCCCTAGCAGCAGTGGAAGTTGGAGAAGCCTCTTCACCACCAGAACCTTTGAATGTAAGTGAAGAGATAGTTGAACATGATGATTCTGATATGTCTGATAGTGATGAATTTATTGCATATCCTAACATCTGTACAAGGCCAAAATGGGCAGCCAAGACCATTCATGCAACAGGAGAGCTAGCTGGAAATCCTAATGACCCTAGGAGGACTAGATCTCAATTTGAGAGTGCTCTGTGCATGAAGGATCCTATGTTTGCTGAGAAATGTTATCTGATGGTGGAATCATATCCTCAGACATATGAATATGTATCAGGAGATCCAAGATGGCAAGCAGCCATGAAGGAAGAGTTCAGCTCACTCCAGAAGAGCAACACTTGGGAGCTGGTTGATCTTCCCCCAGGGAGGAAGCTAGTTCAGTGTAAGTGGGTGTACAAGACCAAATTTTCTGCTGATGGTTCACCTCTGAAGTACAAGGCTAGATTTTTAGTCAAGTGCTACTCATAGGTTCATGGCATAGATTACAATGAGACCTTTGCACCAGTGGCAAAGATGGACTCCATCAGGCTAGCCTTAGCCATTGCAACTTCAAAGCAATGGGAGGTACATCACATGGATGTAAAGTGTGCCTTCCTGAATGGAGATATCACTAAAGAGATATACATGCAGAAGCCTCAAGGATTTTATACTAACCCATCTCTTGTGTGCAGGCTAAGGAAGTCATTGTATGGGCTAAAGCAATCCCCCAGGGCTTGGTATGCCAAGATTGATAGCTTTCTGCTATCATTGAATTTTGTTCGATGCAAATCAGATCCAAATGTATATTTGAAGTTGATTAATGGTTCATTAATTATCATTGTGTTATATGTTGATGAACTCCTCATTAAAGGAACCTCAAAGGATGAGATTGCTTCCTTGAAGGGTGCAATGAACCAAGCCTTCTCAATGACTGATTTGGGGCTCTTAAGCCAATTCTTGGGGCTTGAGATTGCTCAAAACAAAGCTGGAATAAAGGTGCACCAGTCCAAGTATGCCTTGGATTTTTTGAACAAATTAAGAATGAAGGATTACAACCCAAGCAAGACTCCTTTCCTTTTAGGAGTGAAGCTTGAAGAAGCTGATTCTTCACCTATGGTAAACAATACACTGTATAGGCAATTGATTGGATGTTTGTTGTATCTTACACATACTAGACCTGATATTTGTTATGCAGTAAGTGTGGCTTCTAGATACATGGATCAGCCTCATGAGATCCATTGGAAAGCAGCCAAAAGGATCCTTAACTTTGTTCAGGGAACAAGGACACATGGGATCTTCTATAAAGCAAAATCTGATCTTGATTTGATTGGATTTACTGACAGTGATTGGGTAGGTGATAGCACAGATAGAAAGTCCACATCAGGATATGTGTTCATGCTTGCAAAAGGGCCAATCAGCTGGTCAAGCAAGAAACAGGGTGCCATTGCACTCTCATCTACAGAAGCAGAGTACAGAGGAGTTGTAAATGCAGCAACTCAATGTTTATGGTTGCAGGGGTTACTTGGAGAGTGTGGCTTCGAATAAGAATACTAAACTACTATATACTATGATAATTAGAGTACCATTCAAATCTGCAATGATCCAGTTCAGAAGCAGAGAACCAAACACATTGAGATCCATATGCACTACATCAGAGAGCTTGTGCATGATGGCACCATTCATCTACTCTTCTGTTCATCTTCAGAACAAGTAGCTGATATCTTCACCAAAGCATTTTGTGAGAAGACCTTCAGAAATCTCAAATCACTGTTGGGGATTGCTGATCATGCTGTGAAGCATGAGTGATGACAAGATTTCCAAATTTTGTTTTACAATCCGTGTTTAAGGGAGGATTTTCCCACTGGGTTTTTGCCTCTTTCCTTGGTTAAATGGACATGCAGTATGTAAAGGGTGACTAAGCCTTGTTGCTAGGCCCTATAATTTTCTGATATATTACTCATAATTCAGGCTTAAGGGGGGGTGTTAGAATAATCAACCCATAGTTAGCTACCTTAGACATTCATTAATCCATTTTTGTCTTATTTGCCTAGTTTCCATGTTCCACCTTATGCAAGTTTTCATCTACACATACATAGTGGTAAAAATTGCTAATTTTGACTCATGGAGCACTTGGGAAAGCTCATGGAATCAAATCTGATTTATTCCTGGCCTCCTAAGCGCCCTTCTTCTTTTTCTGCTTTATTGCCTGCTTTTTCAGTGCTTTAAGGCAATTGGGAAAGTTTGACTAGGTGAGGTTAACTAGTTTTTTGTCCTCCACATCCTCCACTCTTTTCTCCTATGAAAATCATGTATGAGTTGTCATTCCATTACCTTTTATCTTGCCTAATTTATTTTTCCAATTCGTGAGCTCCTTGACAGTTTTGGAAACTTCTTTATGCACCTATGGGGGATTTGCTTAGATTTAGTAAGCCTGCTTTTGACTAGATTCGAATTGCCTCCTCATGCATTTGAATCCTTCATGTAAATATTTATTTTGGCAGCCTATGACTTCACAGGGTTGGCTATTGTACACTTATTCAATACAGTTTAATGTTCAGCTCCATATTCAGTCTCTTTTGTGAGTGATTTTGCATGTACAATTGATAATTGTTGTGAGTGTAATTGTTCTATCACTGGGTTCAATTTCCACAGACCAAAGATATCACAATGATAGAAATGAGTACCACCAAAGGAATGATGGACGACAAAATGATCATACATGTGACAACTAAAATTAACGAGGAGGATTCAATGGTCATGGCCAAAACAATGGAAGTCGGGGACCTCGACCCCATCGATGAATTTAGTGCTTTACATGATTTAGTGAAGAACATATATTTGTATATTGTCCTTGCAAAGGCAGGACAGATTTGAAATTATGTACAAAATGTGGGGTTGGTGATCACTCCTTGGAGGATTTCCCAACCTTGCTTCAAAAAATTATAAATATAAAGAATGTTAATGTCTTGTCTAGTGTTCCCAAATGTGATATTGTTAAAACCAAGAATTTGCATATCGTAAAACGATGAGGCACTAAAACTGGAATTGAAAATCCACACATCACCAAATTGAATAGCAAATATGATTATCCCAGTCCGACTAAACATAAGAAATTGTATAATAATTCTACAAGCATATTTCAAGAACTCTCTACACAAGAAGATAGCGACGAAGTTCAACAAAAATATATTAATGAATTTCTTAAATTATTAAGAAAGGAAGAATCATTTGCTAAATTAATAGACATAATGTATGAACTTAAAAGAAAAAATGATAAAGGAATGCAAACTAGAAGCCTTTGCCAACTGTATCAAAGGGATAAGAATGATGCAGACCCACATGTTGACTTATAAATTGAAGGATATTGTGTCTGACAAATTGTCCTTGATTTTGGATCACAAGCTAACATCATGACTCAAGCAACTTGGGGACGTCTAGGTTGACCAAAACTCTATGAATCGGGCATATATCTAAAACTTTCCAACCGAGGATTAATCGAACCAATTGGATTATGGAAAGATGTCGAAACAGCTATCATGGGAATATCAATGAAAGTTGATTTTGAAATCATCTACCCCAAATAAGGATCCAATTCATTCCCTGCATTAGTTGGTAGACCCAAGGGAAGAAAGATGAAAGCATTGATTTCCCTCGACAAAGACAAGATAAAAACTGAAGGGAAATGGAAAGAAAGTGATTGTACGCATTCATCCATATCAAGGAAAACAATGGGAAGAACCTGTCGGTGATGAAACCAACATCTGACAAATATATCAAGTGATACAATACAATGAGGATTTTTTCAAGTCTAATAGTAAAGGGGAGCTCTATCTTGGAAACTGCTCATCTATCGGATATAATTCGAACGCTGAAATTTACGACTAGCAAATGGAAAATTATGAATCTCAAGCACAAGATTGTTGGACAATTGAAGTTGTCCCAAAGAAAAAGGTACAACACTATTATACTATTTCCATCATTCTAAATATTTTCAAACGGAAAATCAGAGAATATCCAAAACTCACACCAATAAAAAAAATGAGTTGTCAGGTGTCCCTTCATTAACATATAAAGAATGAGTATCCCACATCTCATGTCGATGAACTATCAAAAATCATAGGAGATCAAGGTCGACTTCAAAGCTTAGTTGAAACTTTCATTGGACAAGATGCACGTCCATAGGACACACACGAGTCGCAACTTCAAACATGGTACACAACGTCAACATATTTTCTCGATAAATTTGGTGGAAGAAACTTACCTACCAAGCGAAAATACCAACATTCACTCAAGGAAAAGACCCAATAAAACACATTGGCATCTGCGAGAAATAATGGAAAAGACTCGAATATAGAGATGAGAGAATCTTGCAGCATCTAGTCCCTAACGCACTTGATGATTTACCTAATAAATGGTATAAAATGGAAGAAGCTCGAGGTGAAAAATTCAACTGGCAAGAAATTAGAGAAAATTTCATTAAATATTTTACATTCATTCCAGAGGATGACACATTATAAGACACAAGTAATCATATCAAAAGTTTCCTACAACCAACAACTAGTAAAATCTCGACAATTCTTCGACAAAAGGACAAACAACATATTTTCACATGTAATGACATTCGATCGACAGGAATTCAATATTTGAAAAGACTGGATATGGAAACCAATAAGACTAAAGGAAAATGTTTCAGATGGAAAAAGGAACATCCAGTCACTTCAAAACCTATTATAAATATTTTTAAGATAGAGTTGGAAAAGAAGGATGAACCAGAAAGGATGACTGCATAAGATTTTCCACCAACATTTACAGAATTTAAAGAAGTAAAATAACATAATAATGAAATGAGAGCACCAAAGTGGATCGATGCACAGCTCAAATTGAAATAATTCAACATATCCAACGACGACAGACAAAAAGTGGAAAAAATTGGTGATTATTGCATCGAGGAACATACAACAGAAATCACAAGCTTCTTAAAAGAATTTCAATATTATTTTGCCAAAGATTATAAGTATATCAAGGGACTTGTATAAGAAATGGGAGAAATGGAAATTGACATCAAGCCAAATTCCAAACCTATCAAGAAAAGACCCTACAAGTTGGCACATAAATATAAAGACATTGTCAAGAAAGAAATCGACAAGATATTTCAAGTCAAAATGGGCCTCCTTAAAATAAAATAAAAATAGTTAAAATAATAATAAAATATTAATTAATTTTGGAGGAAGAAAAGAAAAAAACTACTTGTTTGTTTGTATTTTCGACATATCTCCTCATGATTTTACTCAAATTTCGATCAAGAGAGCTCGTTGGATGTGGAATTAAATTCCAAATCCAACAAGTACGCACTCGGCATACTTTTGACGAACCCCGCTACCCCAAAAACAAGAAATACCTGAAAACATGTGATGATGACATCATCATCACATTTTTTCAGGTGTTTCTTGTTTTTGGGGTAGATGGGTCCGTCAAAAGTATGTCGGGTGGGTACTCGTTGGATGCGTGATTTAATTCCACATCCAACGAGCTCTCCCAATCAAAATTTGAGTAAAAACACAGGGAGATATGTCGAAAATACAAACAAAAAAGTAGTTTTTTTATGATACCTATCCCCAAATTTATATTAAAAAAGTGCTTAAAACCTATACGATATTTCAAATTTAAAGCAATTTCATTGGATAGCACATGATGAAATGGAATTTGAATTAGAGTTAAAAGGCCCATTTTGAGTTGAAATTTCCTCTAATGCTTATAGCTGGAATTATCTACCATGTCGAACAATCCGAATGGGAAATCCCAATGGTCATAAAACCAAAGAAACATGATTTGACAAGACTCTATATCTGCATCGACTTCACAGACCTTAATAAAGTAAAACTGATATGTCATTTCCCAATGCCTTTCGCTGATGAAATCATCAACGAAGTTGCAGGTCATGAATGTTACTCGTTTACCGATGGATTTTATGGGTACAAATAAGTTCCCATTACAAAAGAAGATCAGCAGAAAACAACATTTTTCTTCAAATTCATATCATTTTCCTACAGTTTAATTCCATTCGGATTGAAAAATGCACGAGTCGTCTTCTCAAGAACTGTTGTCAAAGCATTCCAAGAATACATATATAAGATAGTGGTCGTCTACGTTGACGATTGGACAATATATTATGTGATCAAAGACCATTATAAGTGGATAAGATTCATGTTGGAGAGATGTCTTTAAATACAATTATCTATAAACATCAAGAAGTGTATATTCGTGATGCCAATTGGAATATTTCTTGGAAACATTGTTTGCAAAGAAGGCATCAAAGTGGATTTCACAAAAATCAAAGTTATTATTGATTTAAAACCACCAATCAATCCAAAACAAGTTAGAATATTTTTGGGACTGTTATCCATTGAAATGGAACTTCTTCATTCGATTACTGACAGTCAATGTGTTGGTACACAAAAGGACACAATGGATTAAAGTATCCAAAAACTTATAGATGAGCATGTGCATTAGTACCTCTTCATCCTGCTAGTCTTGTCTAAGTTTTACAAAGAGCTTAAGGGGAAATCGCAACTAGGTCTTATCCTCCTTCCAGTAGTGGTTGGAGCATTAGGGTATTGGTGTATCCTTGTCTATAGTTGCATACAGAATCCAAGGTGTGGGTGTATCCTTCAGTATTGGCTAAGAAACTTGGGGATTGTGGTCTCTAGCAAGTGGGTGCTTGCAAATAACTATTGTATATTGTAAAATAAAAAGTTGTTTTGCAAATAATAGAAATGAATTGGTGGTTTACCTTATTGAGTTCCACGATAAATAATTGTGTCCAAATTTTTGTTTTACATTTGCTAAAATAAATGAAATTGTGTGTAAATTTTAGTCACTGATTCACCACAACCACACCCCCCCCCCCCCCCCCCCCCACCCGTTCTCAGTGACTAGACCTGATCCAACAATATTTGGTTGATTTGTTGAAGGTTTTTACTGTAAGGTTCTGACTAGTATCATTTGCATCTATATATTATCAGATTGCTTAGCTTGCTTAAGGTGCATTCAATTGCATATATTTTTTAACATAGAAAGACAAAAGGCAGTTTTCATTTTACATAGCTTTGCATTAGTTGTTTTTCTCATTATTTTCAGAAAATCAAAAATATTAAAGTCTTGTAGTTTCTCAAAATTGTTCAAAAGTTTCATTAGTTTCATTTAAAAAGAAAAAGGAAAAAAGAGCATTGTTAGTTGCATTTATTTTGAAATTTTATACATCATTTGCTTTCACATGTCGAGTCCAAAAACCATTCAGTCCCACTCCACTACCCTTGACTAATAAATCCATAAAAAGAACGCTTAACTTAAAATTTATTAGTAATCTTTCTTTTTATAGGTTCGATCATCAACTAGCTTAGGTTAGGTTTTTGGACTACGAGATTTTAACTGTCCAAAAGCACTTTGATTTCAGACATAGTGGCCTATATTTAGGTAAATCCACTTCTACAAGGGACAATCTGGAAACCTCCTCTAACACATAATTCATGCACGAGTCTGCGAGAGAACTTGGTTGCGGAGATAACCCTCTGATTCCTTGTTTCATTGTATACAAGGATTGTTGTGTGTGCAGGGGTTCTATCAATACCACTTCTTGGGCCCCATGAGGTGTTGATATTGATAGGATTTAGGGCTTAGCTACCTACCCATGCACATCGATCAGGACAGCAACTGTTCCATCCAACTTTCGCTGTATATTTGGTAGCCTTAGTCTCCAGACACTAGGATCTTACACGAGTGGTATTGGAAGGCTATTTCCAGTACTCCTAGAACGGACTTGGAAGGTAACCTCAGTTGATCATTTGAGAGGGTGGTTGGGTGATTCCAGTGCTTGCACCTCGAAAAATATTCACGATATTCCAAGTAAAAGTCCTTCGATCTTCACTGGTTGGATCTGGGCCCTAATCATCCCAGACTTTCCTTTGGAAGGTGTATCTTTTATCTAGTGTGTTTGTGATACTTAGGAAATTTTTAGTGTGTGTTTTTTGTTTTGTTTATTCTTAGTTGGTCTTTAGGTGTGTGAGTCATATTTTTAGCTATGGAGGACCATCCTCTTCATAGGTATATAAGGTTGCAAAACCTTCCTCCATCTTTAAAGTGGATCCCCCACTGCCACCTCAAAGGCGGAGGCTTGACACAAATAGTTCTTTCGAACTGATTGGTCTTAGAAAATTTCCAGGTGAACTGGAACTTAGGATTAATCAGGAAGAAACCCCACCATTAGTGATAGAATACTTGCAGGATGATGAGTTTGCAAGGAATTTTAATACACCTCTAACTAATTTGAACGATCCTCTGATAGTCCAAGTCCTTCCTTTCAGTTCAATTGTTTCTGGTGTTTCTTTGAGCCTAGATATGTCTAGTACATGAGAGGGCATGTCAACCCCTACTTCAGCCATGTTGGATGGTGGAGTCTCACCCCCTCCCTAGGGGTGAGTGATCCAATACCTAGTGTATCTGCTACACCTCTTTCTTCGAGTGCTCGAGTGGTCCATCCCACAGCACCATCCAATGTTGTAGGTTATTCTAGTGGGGTGGTCACTGGGATTCCTAGTGTACCTTTAACTTCTTCTCCTTTTATGCAAAGTGGTCCAAGTGGATCCACTCCGTTTGTCCAGGATTTTCCATGGAATGGGGGACATATTCCTCCATCTACCACTTATGTAGGCCCGTCACCTACTTATGTCAGTATGTCATCTGGGAACCCAAGTGACTTCACAGGTTATAGTTTTCAGACTTCCAGCCAGGTTTTGTTGATCTGGGCTATTGAAAGTTGTGGGGTCTACCATATTTCGCATATCCAGAGATCTACTTATCCTGTATGCATGTTTCCCCTTTCCGCACCCTCAATAATAGATAGAAATTTTCCCAGCCATTGATCGGAGATCAAGCTGCGCGCTGCAGAAAACAGAAGTCAGGATTCCTACTTTCATGATGCTAAATTTTGATTTTTGTTTCCTCTCCCTTCCGGGTCATTGATCTAAGATCAAAGGTGCGGAATATTTCTGGACCGTCGATTGTACAGATCGCGGAAAGCGGTATTTTAACTCTTTATGACCAAATTATGTATTTCCACTTTCTGATTTTTCCTTTCTGGGAAAAGGTGGATTTACCAACTTTTATAACCAAATTTGGCCCTTTTCCACTTCTGAACCTTTTCTTTATGAGCCGTTGATTTATCTCGTAGTCATCCTTGACCATCGGATCTCATACTGCAGAAAACAGAAGGCGTATTTACCATCTTTTGCCACCGAATTTTCCTTTTCCATTTTTCTACTCCTGATTTTCCCTTGACAGAAATGATTTTCGACCTTTGATATTCTTTGTTGTGCATCTAGGCCTCCCATTCCGGTCACCTTTTAACTTTGATCAAAATTTTCTTGTTCAGGCATATTTCCAAGGTCGTGCCTAAGGATTTTGTTACCATTTTCTTCACTTTCGACCAGGAACGGATCCTTCAGAACCTACTCAGCAATCACTCAGGTTATATGACATGGTAAATTTTTGACCTTACGCATATTTTTCATTGGATTATCCTTTTGTAGAGGAATTAGTGTGAGTGCATATGTAAAAATATTCAAATTTTAGCACAGGTGCTAACACAGTGGGGAATGAATTTTTCCTTCCACGATATAAAGCATATCTTAGAACCTTACTTGGATGATCTACCTTCCCATTCCCACAAGAGGAAGGATCATCTAGACCATCTTCATATAATTTTTGAACGATGCAGACAATATAAGATATGGTTGAATCCCCACAAGTGTGTTTTCTACGTCGAGTCAGGGAGGTTACTAGGGTTCATTGTGTCAAACAGAGGAATACAGGTGGATCCATTAAACGTTCAAGCCATTATGAATATGCCTCCTCCTTGTTCTATCAGGAAACTGCAGAGTCTGCAAGGGAAATACAATTTCCTTCAACGTTTTATAGTCAACTATGCCAAGATTACAAAGGGCTTCATGCACTTGTTGAAGCAAGACACCCCATTCCTGTGGGATGAAACCACACAAATCGCTTTTGAGGCATTGAAAAAGGCTTTATTATCGGCTCCTTTATTGCATCCTTCAGATTACACTAAATATTTTATATTGTATCTAACCACATATGAGTCAACCATAGGAGTAGTACTAGTTCAGGAAGACGATGACCTCTAAGAGCACGTTGTCTAGGGGAGCATGTGGGGGTCATTTATCTAGGTTAGCAATAGCCCAGAAAATTCTATGTGTCAGTTATTTCTAGCCTACTATATTTAAAGATTGTGTGGAAGTTGTAAAGCGTTGTCATCCTTGTCAACTTTATACCAACAAGATGTGGTCACACCCTTTTCCTTTGTTTACCGTCATCATAGTAGGGCCCTTAACTAAGTGGGGGATAGATTACATGACATGCAACCCAGTTTCTGTTGGGGGGCACAAATACATCATTGTCGTTGTAGACTACTTTACGAAGTGGGAAAAGGCAATGCCTACCTTTAAGGCCGATGGAGAAACGGAAGCTTATTTCGTTTTAAACCAAATCATTACTAGATTCAGCATACCAAAGCATATTTTCACTGACCATGGCAGTCATTTTCAAAACAACATGATGACCAAGTTGACCACCATGCTAGGGTTTAGGTAAGCTCATTCATCTTCCTTTTACCCTCAGGAGAATGGACAAGTAGAGGTGGTTAATAAGACCTTGAAAACCATTCTGAAGTGCGCTATCAATGTAAGCAGGTCTAATTGGCATATCATGTTGTACCATGTAGTTTGGGCATACCGGAATAATGTTAATATTGTTATTGGTTTCTCTCCTTTCCAGCTCGTTCATGGGGTGGAAGCAGTCACATTGGTTGAGTGTGAGATAGCATCCCTAAAAATTTATATTCATGTGCTTCCCGAAACTACAAATATTGAAGAACGTTTCCTTCACTTAGAGAATTTGGATGAACAACGTAGAGATGTGATGACTGCAAATGAGGCTCATAAGAACCAGGACAAAATCCAATACGATAAATCCTTTAAACTGAGAGTTTTCTCTGAAGGAGAACTTGTTTTTCTCTGGGATCAAGACAAGGAACCCCTGGGGTCAGAAAATTTTAAGTCTATGTGGTTAGTCCCCTATGTCATTTCGAAAGTCTTGAAAAGGGAGCTTATGAATTAACCGATTACTATGGAAACAAGTTTCCTTAGCACATAAATGGGCTCTACCTGAAGAAGTATTATGCTTAGGCATGGTACTTTTTTTATTATTATTGTATGTTTATGTACAATAGGTCATTAACTAGTTAGTGTTTCTTATATAGTCTGTTGGTTGTTTCATATGGCATCCAAGTGGTTCGTAAGTTTTGATGATGACGCCAACTACCACACTTGTAATCTGGATTCAGCCACCTAGGTTATCTATACACCCTCAGGAGAACTGGTTGCCTCTGGTGGCGCCTGCTTAGGTCCTGCAACTAATAATGTGGTTGAATATAGTGCAGTCATTCAGTTTTTATGGGATGCTACATCGTGTGGCATTACCCGTAAGGAGGTCGGGCTTGACTCATAGCTCATTGTTTCCTAGCTTAATGG
This sequence comes from Pseudotsuga menziesii, assembly GCA_001517045.1. Classification (NCBI taxonomy): domain Eukaryota; kingdom Viridiplantae; phylum Streptophyta; class Pinopsida; order Pinales; family Pinaceae; genus Pseudotsuga; species Pseudotsuga menziesii. Next base: position 205,955 of record LPNX011205905.1, on the reverse strand, counting down.
TGATTATCAAGTGTGAAACCCTAACTTACTATGTCATTTTTTACATGTTAGGTTACTTGAAAGAAATTTTGAATACATTCCATACATTCATATTTCAAGAAATCAAAACAGAACTACCGATGCATATGCAAATTACATACTCGACTGGCACTTAAAACACACATTGTAAAATAAAATATACAGACATGTTTTGAAGCACATGTACATAATCATATATGTGTGTGTGTCTATGTGTGTGTGTGTGTGTGTGTGTGTGTGTGTGTGTAAAAGTATGTCCATATATACAACGAGTCTGGTCCAAAGATCCTGTCATAATTACATCAATATATAAAAAATAGGATCATAATCTGTAATATGCCCAAGTCTAGGGCTGATCCTCAACCTCCTCAGCTGCAGCTACCTTGACATCCTCCCTATAACATAGTACGGTTGTATTAACCCTTCTAAGAAGGCATAACCACGTCGGAGGAACCCCAAACACATTTTTTTGAAATCTAGTCTTTCACATCACATTCAAGCATACATTAAAAGCTCATACACAACCATCAAACACAACTATCTGGGAAGGGACATCCAATCCAATTTTGTATTAATATTTGATAATTATTTATACATCATGAGAGAGGTTGGAGCGGTTATACACACTCCAACTACTCATTTGTTAAGGTTATATTTATCCTTTAAACTATATAATTACATAAATATGATGACATTTAGGAGGTCAAGTGGCCCCCTCAACATCTCCCCCACCAACAAAACATTTATTTGTCTCGAACATAAAAAGAAATATGCATCAACATCCTGAGTTTCTGCTCCTACAAAATTACTCCTCATTGTGCGTCAACCATACATACCGGTCTACATAGGTAACTCAGCCGCAACAACCGCCAGCTTGATAGGAAAACACATGTATACAAAGCTCTACTATGACTGGTTACTCTTCAGCCTCCATTTTCAATATAGAAGTACTCCATCAAAGTCTTGCCCTCTCATAATGATGGTCGACTATCCTCTTCCACAATGAGGTATTTTGGTATAAATCCTTACCCTAGCTCATCTTACCAGCATCTCCATCGGTTCAAGCAAGCGGGGCCTTTTGGCTCTTCTACTTTCTATGCCATTTCTTTGTCTTTTGGATTTTCGAGGTCACAACCTATGAACAGTTTCAGCATTTTGATAGTGAGGGGTTTAAGCACATTGTCATCATGTCTCATTGGAGCCCTTTTCTGGGTAGGTGTACGATATCTGCTTGAATGTAATTGTCATCTTTTGAAATTCCTGCAATATTGTCTGATGCATTCTCATGTGCATGATCTTTGTTGTGACTGACTACTTGTGGTTTGACTGACTTAACATGACTCAAATTACAATGGTTGGAAAGAGACCAACTTGATTTACATAAAATGGAGGGGAACGCCTGCCTCTACTGAGACTCATGTTTAACCCCCTCTTGACTTCAAAATTCATCAATTACTTTTACAAAAATAACTTGACCACCTGAAACCCTTGACCATATATGTACAACATTGGCCTCAATCATATTCAATTTGACTCGACCAAATGACTACATTTGATGGCCTATCCATTTGATAGCCTCGGAAAATATATCATCGACCATATGGATTCCCCACTATATTTTTACATCATATTTATTTTTACATATCTTTTTTGAAACAACTCGTCGACCAACTTAACAAATAAAAATTTAAATGACCAATAAAACGTTTTCTTCAATTAACATGAATAGGCGCAATAACTATTCACTAGGTATAGAAAAGTAACCAGCTGACATCTTTACACATTCAGTCCTCATGCATGTTTTATATGGTCGACTAGTTGAGGTTTGATTCTTTGGCTGATTGTTGGTGCCCACAAACAGATATGTGAGGTGATTGTCACGAGTTTGTGCCAATTCCTTCAATATTTAAGTTGCACAACTTATCTCAATTCCATGACCCCAAAATTCGTTGCAATATTTGATAGGTTCATTGATGTCATTTTACAGTACATGCTCATCTTTAGAATTTATTGCATCTCCATGATCAACATTTATATAACTGCGATCAATGGTCAAGGAGGCCGGCATCAGTCAGTTTCATTCGTGGAGCATTAGTGGGTTGTATCATTCGGGAAAATATTCATGTGGATGAGACACTCAATGAAAATATGTTACCGACTCAAAAAGTATTAAACATATTATTAACTCTTAGACCAATAAGAAAAGAGTGACCCATTGTTACCATGATGATCAAAATTTTAACAACCTTATATATGGAGAATTCCTGCATCTGCACATTACTGAATGCAACATAGTATACCACAAGGGGATAAATTTTACCTTGGTCGAGCAGGTGTATGCCAATCGGGATCCCTGACGGCAACACTTTTCACAATAATTCTGGTTGATGTAAATATGGTTGAATCTTCTTGCTAATCAACAGAATTATCGCATTCGTGGCTAAATCAACAAGATACAGTGCTGACGAGCAGTGAACCAATGGGAGAATATGAAAACCTTTTACTTCTTCATGATCGTTCATGTTGTTATTCTCTTAATGCACAACTTCTTTTGATTAAGTTTTGTTGTAAAGGAAAGTATCCTATGTCTAGGGTTTAAGAGTCCATCAACATACTGGGGTTGAAAGGTGGATGTATGATGTTCAGCAAGAATATATAAGAAATTTTCAGAGATTGGAATGGTTCATACCTTATCCAAATGAAGGTTGATCCAAGCAGCCCTTCAATCCTCTTCTTGCTCCTCTCGCTCCTCTTGATCCAAGAGACCTGCAAAATGAATTATACCTTCCTCAAACCATTATGAACACATATAAAGAAATGATAATCAAATAAACATGAAATAATGATCTGATTAACATCATCATATTATCATAAACAGAGTTTCAATCACACATTGAACAATTATTTGGGAAGAAGAAGGACATCACATCTTTATTAATCTTAAAAACAAGTACAAGTATACCTTCTCTTCAAGTTCAGCACCTCACGAAACCTTGATCTGGTTCTGCTGCTTCTCTTCTCCAAGGAACTCAGGCTCCAAGCTCTACAACACAAGTGGATGATCACTAGGGCAAAGGTGTGGGCAAAGAGAGCTCCAAATCCTCCAGCATAACAATGCAAAGATTCAAGTCTCCTCTCATGGACCTACCTACCTATATTTATATGCTTAAGGAAGAGTTAGGGGTTAAGAAAAATTAGTTACAACTGAAGGAGTCAGTTGCATAACTACCCAAACTACCCGAAATTCAAAAGACGTGTTTTTTGACATTTTCAGGAGGCGTAAGCGGGTTGCAGAAACAACAGTTGCGTACACGAGGAGGCATACGCGGGTTTCCAATACAGAAATTCATGTACAAAAGGCATATGTGAATATTATATATACCAAGTTGCGTACGTACGTGGGTATTATATAGAGCAAGTTGCATACGTATGCGGGTTTGCCTTAAGGAAAGTCACGTACACACAAAAAAAACTCATTTTTAGGGTATTTTTGGGCATTTTCAGACTTTGGTGTCTTATGGAAAATTTTATCTAACTAAAATATCTTTCCAATGGAGTAGAGATGAGGTCAAATGGAGTTACAAAACTCAATATATGGGTCCTCCAAGTTAGGTGTTTTTTCAATGACTTTCATGAAGTGTCGACATGCGACGAAATCATGGGAAAGTGGTCACAGGCAGAGATGTGTCATTTTGAGCTATAATAGATGCCCCCTAATGTATGAGGTTAGAGGGGAAGATGATAGCTGAAATACATTATAAAGGAAACAGCTAAGTATGGAGAGAGCAGAGAATCCAAGATCGAAAGGCTCGAACAAAGGTACCTGTAAGAGAGATAAATGTCAGAAAAAACTCATCTCTGGGACATACACGTCCATATACAAAACATCACCATAAAGATATAGGTGGATCCAACATATGTATAACTGATGAAACTATCATGGTCGCTCAATATGCAAAAAAGGCGCCATATGAAATCTAAAGGAGTCATGGCCACAAATGAACAAGGTGGATCCATACTCAACAATCAATCATAGCCACAAAAATACAAGGTGGATCTATGTCTCAGCAAAATGTCACATAAAGTTTAACAAGTTCTTGCGCAACTCAGGCAATAGCAAAAAATGATAATGCTACTGTCAGCCCAAGATCTTCAATACAAATTGCCCAAAAAGGTATGAATCCTAACCATGCAAATAAAGGAGCTAAAGTCAAACATGGAGGAAATTGTTTGATTATCGATCAATAATGAGAACCGTTAACAAACGCGATGGAAACCACCATTAATTAAAATAGTCCCCAAGGTACCTAGTACATTCTAACAAGTGTGAATACAAGGACTTGAAGTCGAACACTTGAAGAATATATCGAGTAGGAGACATTAAGGTATTCCCACTACCCAATAGTGAGGGAAATTGCCACTGATGACAACAATCCCCAAGGTACTGTCATAAACTCTAAATCTCATTCCCAAAGCAAGATGTGTTGCAGCTGATAGGAAGATATCCGTTGGAAGGAAGGCATTAAGGCATCCTTCATCATCCAACACGAGGTAAGTCAAATACTAATGGGATATGGAATTGTTACTGAATTTCATGACAAGAAACGCTGAAGACGTGATGTAATGAACTGATACCAGGGAATGGCCGACACAAAAGGTCAAGGAAACTACAGAATGGCCGACAAAGGTTTAATCCTTGAACAGTGAGCACGACACAAAAGTGACTTAGGAAACTTTTGACAGAAAAAATACCAACGAAACAAATCTACAATGTAGGAGACAATGACAGATTCCCCATATAATTGGAAAAGAGACCAACTGGAGGAGTAAGAAACTCTGAAATTGGGATAAGGTCAAACTCCTAGGAACCAACTGTTGATAGACTCAAAACCGGTGCTTTGTTTAAGGAAACAATATTTGCTGCCATGATGTAAAAAACATGTGAATGAAATTCCCTTCCCCTCTTTCTTGTAAAGGTTTAACGAGTCCAAGAAAGCAAACTCGGTACCATATTCATTTTTGGAAAGCTCAAAGAAAAGAAAGAAGAATGCTTGATAAACTACTGATTCGTGGATTTTACGAGCCCGAACTAGTACATGCTCGACGGTGTTTTCATAGTTTAGAGAGTCTGAAAACTCCAAAGAAGACTCCAGGGGGGTGCTTTTTCGTACAATTTAGTCTCCTGAGGCCGAAAAAGTATAAAACATACCAAAGAAGAACTCTCTTAACTTTCAAAGAAGAAAAGGCGCACATTTTTCGTACTTAGTCAGGAAGGTCCAAAAAAGGTTAAATTACAACCTACCCAACGCTCCTTCAAAAGCAGCATATAGCCTGAGTTTTACGAGTGTGAAGGAAGGCAAGATCACTCAGAAAGATCCATTTGATTACGATAAATGGGGCTTACAACAGTAAACCCGATGCTTTGTTCTTTAGGGTTTAACAAGCATGACAAAGACATAAAGTACACTCGAAATATTTTCCCATCTTTTGGTCCAGAGCACGAAAAAGAGAAAACTAAGCTCATACCGGGGGTTCCTTTTCCGTAAGTTTAGTCCCTCAGGTCTGGAAAAGTGATAAACGTATGCCTGAGAATACTCTTCTCAATTCTGAAGAAAAGAGAGTGTTCCTTTCTCGTATTATTCCACATGGTCCGAGAAAGTGATAACCTACCACCAATGTGGATGCCCATTCACATATTCTTAACGAGCCTGAATGGACAAGTTTACTCGGCAGTCAAGTCTATTTTGAGGAGTCAGACCTGGGCCTAAAGAAACTCAATAAATTTCCTGTGAAGTTTTAACGAGTCTATAAAAGTCAACTTGCATCCTCCTTACTATTTTTAACGAGCTCGAAGGAGAGCAGAAAGAATGCTCTAAATGCGAGGAGACAAGAGTCATAGGCAGGAGAAACTAGTTCCAAGCGCAAGGAACAAACCTATGAATAATGCAAGGAAACTGAGAAATATAAGGACACTTGGGGAAAATCTCCTCAAGGTAAAAGGTGTCAAGTTGAAAAGGAAAAATGATACAAGGCTTAGCGACAATGAGAAAAAAGATGAGGGCTTATACATCGAGCTAAAAGCGTGGAAGCCGGCATCAAGCTCATAAGCACGAGCAGGGCACATGCAAATGCAATTAAAACTTGAAACATAAGGTGAGGCCAGTAAATAGTTGTGAATCCAACTAAGAATCCTATATCCAAGAAACAACAACATCAGGATCATATTCAGAAGAAAATATCTGATGCAGGTCACTTTGGCAGAAACACATGTGACTTTGCTATCTTCTATAAAAGGTAAAGTCAAGGTATTCTATAAAAGGTAAAGTCAAGGTAGAATAAACCAAAGAATATTTTATAGCACCAAGTATTAAGGGTTTATAATCAGTAAGATAAACCTCAAAAGGAGAGAAAAAATCAACAAGGGATATAGAGCCTGCAGGAACAAACTCAATATCACAGGAGTTGAAAAATTCATAAGAAAAATAAAACTCATCAGGATCACTGACTTGCTGATCAAAGGGATAGTTTGAAGACTCAACAAGACCAATAGAAGGAGATCAATCAATAGAAATATTAAGCTTATTAAGCAATTCGGGGTTAGACTTAGTCACAACTGAACCAACATCCAAAAGAAGGTGAGACTGTATCAAAGACTCTAGGAAGACTTCATCCAAAGGAAGGAGATCATCCGAGATAGGACACATGTCTAAAATTTTAAATGGATTGATAGAGTGGAGATTAGGCCCCATAGTCTGTATAGGATGACACACCTGGTCAACTGCTGGGACCAAGTCCAGAGAAGGTAAGCATCAAAATAGAGGTTGCTTCTCAGTAGTAATTGAACGCAAAGGACATGAGGCCACACAACTCACCTGTGGAGGGGTAGTGTCTATAGAAACACTAGGAACCAATAAAGGAAAGACCTGGTCTCTAGTTGGGTCAGGAGACAGATCAAGAAAATCCAACTGATTGATAGTGAAAATTTCTTCACCATGATTAAAGTACATCACATGAAAGAATGTTGACACCACAGCTTGCATGGCATAGACATAATCACGTCCAAGCAGCATATTGAAGTCCAAGGGGTCTTCTATCACCATGAAGTCAACTAGACGGTCTTCCCACCCAAAGTAACAGGTGTTTGAGCAAGAATTCCCAAGGCTATACAATTTCTTCTATCAAACGCCAGTAACTAACTAGCAGTCGACACAAGGCTGGGAGATCCCACACCTTGCCAAGCACGAGCAGACAAAATACTAACTAAGGATCCTTCATCAACAATACAATGAGCAATCGTGTATGATTCAACTTTGACCTTTATCTAGAAAGGTGCATCAGAAAGAAGGCGCAGCTCAACTAGGCTATCCCAATCAAAGGAAGCAATTCGAGAGCTTGGTGGGGGTTGATCCGAAGTGAGTTCAGTGCCCTCTTGTTCAGTAAGTTCTGAACTGGCAGTGAAGAAAATGTGACTAGCAGACACTTCACTCTCCAAAGGAAGAGTGGGATTGATCGACAATGAAATCAATTCAACCACTTCATGAAAGTCACTCTCTGAAGGGAGAGTGGGATTGACCAAAGATGACATTGGTTCAATCACATCAGGATCACTCTCTGAAAGAAGAGTGGGATCGACCAAATCTGAGATTGGTTCGACCACTTGATCAACCAAAGGTTGAGTAGGTTGTTGAGAAACTATAGGTTGTTCAGGAGAAGGAAATTCTTGAGTCTTGGACCACACTCTTCGCACCTCTGCGATTGCAGGGCACTGGTGAGTAAGATGATCTCCCTCACATAGCTTACAAGGAAACTTAAGTTTTCACTTCAAACGACCAGTCTTCTCAACAGTGTCAACATGAATAGCAGTGGCTGATTGTTTGCTCTCAACATGACCTGCAGAGGATGAGATCTTGCCCCCAGCATGAACACCAGAGGCTAGGTGACTGGGTCCAACCTGACTAAGAGAGGTTGGTTGTTGAAAAGCTTCAGAATGTTCAAAAATGGGATGACCATGAAACCAAACTCTTCGCACCTATGCGATAGAAGGGCATTTATAAGTAAGGTGGTCTCCCTCACAAAGCTTACAAGGAAACTTGGGCTTGTGTTTTGAACGGGTAGTCTTTTCAACAGTGTCAACATGACTCGCATTGGTTGACTGATTGTCTTCAGCATGAACCATAGAGGCTGAGATACTGCTCCCAGCATGACTTGCATAGGCTAAGAGACTGGTTCCAACATGACCTGCAGAGGTTGGATGGGCACCACCAACATGAACAATATAGGTTGAATGGTTAGGATCAACATGCTTTGCAGCAGTTGAGTGTGTGCCCCCAGCATGAACTACATAGGCTGGTTGGATGGATCCAACATGACTAGCAGTGGATGGATGGGTAGGTTCAACTTGAAAATCAAAGGTTGAACGGGAGCCCTCAGCAGGAACTGCAGAGGCTGAGTGTCTGGATCCAAAGTGACCTAGAAAGGTTGGAAGGATCCCACCAACATGATCAACAGAGGCTAGATGGTGAAGATCAACCTGACTTGTAGAGGTTGAGTGCTTAGATCCAACATGACCTACAGAGGTTGGATAGGTGCCCCCAGCATGAACTGCAGAGGCTGGGTGGTGAGGTTCAACTTAACTTGTAGAGGTTGAACGGGTGCCCCCTTGCTTATGTGCCTTCTTCCCATTCCTCCTTCTTTTACTCCTTTTAGACTGTCGATTACTAGTATCAGTACTTTCACCGCATGAGGTAGAAAGGGTAGGAGAATCAACTACAGGTGAAGGGGAAGTAGTGTTTTGATTCCCTTGATATAAGGTGCTTACTTGAGAAGCATCAGGAGAATTCAGGACGATTTGAGTGGAAAACAACCACACCGGTAGCCCTAGGGTGAATCCAGGTAGATTCAGGGTGGCCATCAAGGGAACACCAACATTCCCCATGAGAGGAATAGTACAAGGAGTTCCCAGCATGGGGATCTCTTGGTTGGTGTTCGAAGGGGTGTTATCCATAGTTTCAAACTAGGAGACAAAGTATGAGGTTGATAGGCAACCAAAATTACAAAGCACACACCTAAATGCACACTAAGTATAGACAAACCACATAGCACTCACTAAAAATTCCTAAAGCCAAACAGACAAATAGGTATAAGATATGCTTTCCAAAAGAAAGATGATAGACAATTATTTGGCGTCCCTGTAGATGTTCTTACGCACAAGCGGAGGAATCACCCACCGCCCTCCCACACCTTCTATCGGGGTTACCTTCCAAGCCCATCCAAGGTCAACCAGAAATAGCCTTTTGGTGTACCTGTGTATGAACCCTAGATGTCAGAGAGACTAAAGGCTACCTTACTTATATTGACAGTCTAGGGGGAAAGTCACAAGCCTCGTTCATACGCATGGGCAGGGTAGCAAAGCCTGAAACCTTGTCTAAGACAGAATCCCCAGATGCACAAAACCTTGATCTACACTTTGACAAGGAATCGAAGGGTTATCTCCTCAGTCCAAGCCTCCACACGGCCTCGTGCTTAACTCTCGTTTGAGAGGAGCTTCCCAGATACAATCAACGTAGAAAAGGGTTCACCTAGTGATTGGCCAACTACGTCTGAATTTTAACACTTGTGGGGAGTTTAAACTCCCTAGTCCACAAGTCTAGCCTAAGCTAGTTGGTGTATGACCCTATAAGATAAAACTTACTAATAATTTTTAAATTATATCGTTTATTTTAAGGGCTGTTTTTAGTCAGAGGGTAAATGGCGTGAAACTTATGTGGTGTTTTGACTCAAAGTTGAAACAAAATGACTAAGCAAAGAGAAATGAAATGCAAAAATAAAAAACTATTCTCTTTTCATTTTCAAATAGAAACTTGAAAGCCACAAAAGAACAAATTCTTTTTATTTTTATTTTTCAAAAACAATGATATGCTATGCAACCTAGACTAAAAACCTAATCTACATGCATAGAAAGAAAACATGTGTTTTTGTCTTTTTCTTTTATAAATGCAAAAGAGAAATCAGCCTATCAACTAATGCAAGAAATTACTGTAAGCAAAGCAAAGAGACAACTACTCTACACCCCACAAACAAACCCTAGGTTTCCCTTAAGTTGGATATCAACCTCTCTTAAAAGGAAGGCTTACAAAGGTAAACAAGCCAACAACTTTGGAATGAAGAGACCGAGCAATAAGACTGACATAAAAAAATGTCAAGAAGTCCCAAGTATCAATCTAAACCTACAAACAGAGGTTTCCCAGTACCTTGTCCAACAAGGTCAAGCCAAAGAAGGAGGTGGGGGGGAAGCAGCAAAAACAAGTATATGTTCTTTTTATTTTTCTTTTATAAATGCAAAAGAAAAACTACCTACAAACTAAATGTATGCAGATAACAAGAATAAAGCAAAAGGAACTTTGCTATATAACCACCAAACAGACTCTAAAATGCCCTAAAGTCAGCATAAACCCTACTTGGAAGGAAGGCTTGCATAAGAGACAAGTAAACTATTTTGGCATGGTGAAGTTAACCAATAGAAGAAGAAGGAAACCAACACCAACAAGCTTCTGAACTTAGACAAATATCACCAACATAGGCTGACCAGAAACATAAGCCAAAAAAATTATACCAAGCAAAGGAGGTGGGGGGGAAGAGCAAATAACAAACCCTAATGCTATAAAAAGGCTTACCACATAGATAAAGAACAACCAAAAGGGATGACACTAACTCCCTGGAGTCACACACCTACAGAGGACACCAAAAGACCTACCAAACAACCCACAAACAGAAGAAAAAAAACACCAAAATGAGGAAAAAACATTGTTTTAGGGGCACACACGTGTTGTACTACTGACAGGTCGTGTGTCATACGCGGGTTGATAGTACAGCAAGTCGCATGTACAAGCACATGTGGGTTGTACCACTAACAAGTCGTGTATCATACGCAGGTTGACAGTATAGAAATTCGCATGTACCGAACCAGACACGCGACTGTTCAGTCTGCAACTCGCGTATGGGTGGAAAAAATCCCAAAAAATGTCAAAAACTACCTTAGGAAGGTAGGGGAGGTGTTCTATCAAACTTATAAAGTATTCATAAGTGGCAATAAGGACCTGAAACAATGCAAAAGACTGAAAGAAAGACAAAGAAACCTCAAACAGACAAGGCTCTCCCCAGCAAAGTCATCAGTTTTGTTGTAAAGGAAAGTATCCTATGGCTAGGGTTTAAGAGGCCATCAACATACTAGGGTTGAAAGGTGGATGTATGATGTTCAGCAAGCGTATATAAGCAAGTTTCAAATATTGGAATGGTTCATACCTTAGCCAAATGAAGGTTGATCCAAGCAGCCCTTCAATCCTCTTCTTGCTCCTCTCACTCCTCTTGCTCCAAGAGACCTGCAAAACGAATTATACCTTCCTCAAACCATTATGAACACATATAAAGAAATGATAATCAAATAAACATGAAATAATGATCTGATTAACATCATCATATGATCATAAACAGAGTTTCAATCACACATTGAACAATTATTTGGGAAGAAGAAGGACATCACATCTTTATTAATCTTGAAAACAAGTACAAGTATACCTTCTCTTCAAGTTCAGCACCTCAAAAAACCTTGATCTGGTTCTGCTGCTTCTCTTCTCCAAGGAACTCAGGCTCCAAGCTCTGCAACACAAATGGATGATCACTAGGGCAAAGGTGTGGGCAAAGAGAGCTCCAAATCCTCCAGCATAACAATGCAAAGATTCAAGTCTCCTCTCATGGACCTCCCTACCTCTATTTATATGCTTAAGGAAGAGTTAGGGGCAAAGACAAAGTAGTTACAACTGAAGGAGTCAATTGCATAACTACCCAAACTACCCGAAATTCAAAAGACGTGTTTTTCAACATTTTCAGGAGGCGTATGCAGGTTGCAGAAACAACAGTCACGTACACGAGAAGGCATATGCGAGTTGCCAATGCATAAAGTCGCGTACATAAGACATATGTGACTATTATATATAGCAATTTGTGTACATACGTGGGTATTATATAGAGCAATTCACGTACGTACGCGGGTTTGCCTTAAGGAAAGTCGCATACACACAAAAAAACTCATTTTTAGGGTATTTCTGGGCATTTTCAAACTTTGGTGTCTTCTATAAAGTTTTAGCTAACTAAAATATATTTCTAATGGCATAGAGATGAGGTCAAACAAAGTTACAAAACTCAAGATATGGGTCCTCCAATTTAGGTGTTTTTTCAATGACTTTCATGAAGCGTTGACATGCGATGAAATCATGGGAAAGTGGTCACAGGAAAAGATGTGTCATTTTGAGCTATAACAAGTTTATATCACAGCTAACGGCGTGATGGGATAATTGGTGGCTCATGGTCAGACTTCTCATTTGCTTTCTCATTATATTAATAATTTCCATGATCGATCGTTTTCTTGTAGGTTGATTTCCACGAGCATCAAAGAATTGTATGCCAGTATAGTCAAGTCATATGGTCGATGCAACTTTTGGTTATAAGTGACGGGAAATTAATGTTGAATTGGATGGAACGTCTATGGATCAAAGACTTGAAAGTAAGGTGTGTAGGCATGGTTGATTCTGGTCTATGCTTCCACTCAGTCGATGAATGATCTACTCGATTGAACTCGTCGGCAATCAAAAAAAAGTTTCCAGACACAGCTCGGCAAATTCCACCCACATCAGTTTTAATTGATAACTTCTTCATAACACTGAATTTGATACTACCTTCCTTCGGTTGCATATCGACTCGATTGGTGATCGACTGGGGTGGTCAGCTACTTGTACATTGTTCAAGCACCAATCGGAAAACCTTGATCAAGCAGTTGTTCCATCGATAGCTCGAATCCATCACTTTTTGCTTCAGTCGAATGCTTGATCCCTTGAGGTGTCTTCAGGCTTGGTCGAAATGTAACAGCAGTCTTTTGAGCAGAGGATTTCTTCATCAACGTGTAGGCATAATCTAGATTCTTAAGCACAAGAAATCCTTTTACTTGTATTTTTTTTTCTTTGCAAGTATCTTTGCATGAACATGAACCTTCACTTTCTTCCAGGACCAAACCACTCCCCTGTGCTTCTATTGTCATTCAGACCGGATGGTAGAGGCAATGGCACTAGATGTTGAAAACTAGGCTTTCACATCACATTCAAGCATACATTAAAATATCATACACAACTATTTGGGAAGGGACGTCCAATCCGACTTTGTATTCATCTTTTATAATTATTTATACGTCATGAGATAGGTTGGAGAGGTTATACCCACACCAACTAATCATTTGTTAAGGTTCTTTAAACTATATAATTACATAAATATGATGACATTTAGGAGGGAGGATGAGTTCTAGATTGCCCTTGAAGTCTAATCCTGCATAGGGTAACTTCTCAAGAGCAGATACCTGTCTACTCCACCAGGAGTAGAAGTCATTGTCATAGCCGCTCTAGATACCACCACCGCCACCCTTTCAGAGGAAAATGTCTCCCCACCACATGAGTCTAGGCTCAAGGGGTGGGCATGGTGTTAAGGTCACCGTGGGACTGAGGGCAAGAACCCTCTCAAAGAATAATGCAACTCAGTATGTTGGCATACACAAAGCTATTCTTTTGACCCCTCCTGTAGTGAGACAGTTGTTTCTTCATAATCGGCAGCAATCCTAAGTACCAGTCAAACAATGCACCTCGCATGCACTCTATAGCTACACGCATATGGGTTTTTCTTGCTAAATGTACAATGGATGAACCTGCAACTCTAGAAACTGTGCTTACCATGACCTTTAGTGGAAAGCTGGTAATCTGTGAAATTGGGACTTGTGTCCCCAATTTTTGTGTCATGGGAAAACAGTAGGTATTTACGTAGTCTTGCACACTGAGTGGGTCACCACCCTGGCTGGTTCCCTCTAGGATCACAAGTGTCCCCCTGTGACATAGTCTTGTGATGAAGTAAATATCATCTACTATCAACTACAAGGTATCCCCTTGGAGGTCAAAGAGCCCAAGATCGTGATCCCAATAACTCACCAAGGTCTCCAAAAGGTGGACTTTGGAACGCATATTCGAAGTGCAGTAGAATTTTAATAAACCACATCTTTGCAAAGCTTGAAAAGTGGCGACATCTCTCATGGAATCGTGATCCATGTTCTCATGCTCTCGTTCTCTCCATTCCAGCACCATGATGGCTTGCCAAGCAAACATATCCTTCATTAGAATCCATTAAAATTTCATTGCATTATCATATATTTTTTTTAAATTGGCCTTGCGCAGTATTCGTGATTGTGCTTTCTGCAAACCACGAATCACTCGTGGGTTGCACTACAAGCATCCTGTGGTTAAAATTCGCACTCGTGGGTCTAATGAAGGGCACTTGTGAGTACCCCAGGACGCCTTTAGGGCAGGAATAAAACCACTGAATTCACCATTAAAAACAAAATTGGAAAGGACTAAATGAAAGAGGAGGGAGAGACCACCAACCTACAATTACTTGTATATTCAAATTTGGTCCACAGGATTGTCCGCTACGATCAGTTGAAGTTCTGAGGTAAAATTTCCAAATATGGTTAAAATTTTCCAAATGGTATGTTTATTTTTTATTTGTATAGTTTAAAGTCATTTTTTTATATCTGAACTAATACCATGGTCTTTCACTAGCTGCAACAGGTCCTGGATGACCTAAAAGTTGATTTATGTCGCATATAGGGTAGGATTTTCTCTTCGTTACAAAATTTGCACTCACACCTTATCCTCTGTTGAACCCTAGGATCACTTTTCATCCATGGACTATGGTGTATAACCACTTTTACCTCCCACACATCATTGTTCTTCCATGGATAGGGCCTCCTTTACACGGGTAACCCTATTTTAGAACATCTTATTGTCTTTCTGGTACCCATGTCCCAGTTTTGTCAGGTTTGCGAGATCCTTCTTAGTTATTTTTCATGACATAATGAGCCTTCATTTTGCATATTTTTACGATCTATACCCAATTATAAGGCTCCCCGCACTTAAGGAGTTATCTTTAGGCCCTGATCTGACTCCTTAAAAACAGACTGGACAACCAAGTAAACTTGTTCATTCATAATTGTTAAGGTAAATTGAACAATCATCTAAATTGGTGGTAGGTTATCTCTCTCTCAGACCATCTAGATTATTTATGATAAAGGAATTCTCTCTTTTCTTCAGAATTGAGAAGAGTACCTTCACGTGTAGGGTTATCTCTTTCCGGGACCTTAATGACTAAACTTACAGAAAAGGAACCCATGGTATGAGCTTAGTTTTCTCTTTTTCATGCTCTGAACCCAAACATGAAAAATATTTTGAGCATACTTTATGTCTTTGTCATGCTCTCTAAACCCTAAAGAACAAAGCATCGAGTTTACTATTGTAACTCCTATTTCTCATAAACAAATGGAAATTTCCGAGTGATCTTGCCTTCCTTCACACTCGTTAAACTCAGGATATATGCTTCTTTTGAAGGTGCATCGGTCTGGTGATAGTTTACCCCTTTTTCGGACCTTGCCGACTAAGTACGAAAAAGGTATACCATAGTTCTTCGTAACCTAAGAGAGTTCTTCTATGGATTTTTTTTATACTTTTCCGGCCTCAGGAGACTAAATTGTACAAAACAGAACCCCCATAGAGTCTTCTTCGGAGTTTTCAAACTCTCAAAATCATGAAAACACCAACAAAAATCCACTATTTCAGGCTCATAAAATCCATGAATCAGTGACATATCAAGCATTATTCTCTCTCTTCTTCAAAATTTTCAAAAATGAAGAGAGACTCGAGTTGACTTTCTTGGAATCGTTAGAACTTAACAAGAAAGGTAAGGAATAATTTCACTCTTTGGGTTGTAAGCAGTGGCATCATGTCAGCCTTGAACAAAGCACTCTTTGGACTTCCTAATCCTTATGTCTCATTTTTTCACTTCCATCTCAGATATTACTTCGAGTTATTACTCTTCCACTTGTCCTTTATACATGGGGAATCTGATCATGTCTCCTACATGACAAATAATTCTAGTTGTTCTATCTAAAAGTTTAAAATTTCCTTGGCTCATCTTTGTGTCATGGTCATTGTTCAAGGATATTTACCTCTATCTGATCATCCTGATTCCCATCACTATCATCTCTGAAAATAACTTGTTTCTACCTTCCCTCATCCATTTTTCTAGTTACTCTTGTGATCTATTGAAGGATTCATTGCCTTCCTCCTCGCACTATAGTTTCTCATCAACATCTCCTGAAGACGGATACATAGATTTTAGAAGATGGTACCTTAGGATTCACTACTCACATTGGTGAACTCCTTTCCTTCAGTTGTCAACATTACTCATTTCATGACACTCTGATGAATTCCTTCCATGTTCGACTTCAGCTCACATATTCACATGGTAGGAGTTGTACTAGTTACTATGTATTTGGATGAATACCTTAGCTTCATATCTCTATAACCTAAGTTGTGCAAGATTGTGTTATGTTCTGCGACACTACTTCCAGATATTGAAGACTCGTCATTGTGTATTGTGGCTTTGATCCACCATTGTAATACATATGAGGCCTTGTTTCCTGTATCATATGATGTAATCGAATATTGTAAAGGATCTAGTGTTCTGATTTATTGAAAATGGAATCCTTAGAAATGATTTTTTCCATAACTTTGATATGTCGTTTCAGGTACCTCTCTGTAGCCTTGGCAGCTGAGTTCTCCAAGAATACAAATTGTAATGTATTTCGGCCATCGTTTCCCTCTGACCTCTTACATTAGGGGGCATCTGTTATCCAATGAAATGAAACTTCTCCATCTGAGTACTGACACTCAATGTGTTGGTACACAAAAGGAAACAATGGATTGATGTAGACAAAACCCTATATATGAGCATGTGCCTTAATACATCTTCATCCTGTCAATATTTCCTATGTTTTATAAAGAGATTCAGGGGAAATCATGACTATTTCCATAAAAACTCAGGATTCATTCGTTGGTATCCATATATACAACCCGTGATTACATGATCTCACTTTGCATTCATAGGTTTCCTTTATAAAAGTTGTGGTTCACTTGCGACTTGCCAGTATCAATACCCGCGATTACTCGAAGCTGAAAAATTAAAAATAAAAGAATTTTAGTCAAGGATAGTTGGTCTCGTAATCATAACATCCCCAAATTCCTCAACCATCTCAACCTTATTAACTACTCCTATTCATCAAGTATAAATAGAGGGTGGGGGTTGAGGCCAAGGAGATATCTAAAGAGAGCAAGGTTGTGCTAGAGGAATATCCTTAGATATTTGGAGCAGCAGAACTCAGTTCCTTGGCTAGAAGAGGAGGAATTGTATCAGATATTGGTTGTATCTTTCATCACTGCTTATCAATAAAGAGATATTTTCTTCCAAATTGGTGTACTTATGTTCTTATGTGTTATGATTCATGAATTATCTTGTTGTCTTATTGCAATCATAATATTTCATTAATCTGTTATATAACATCTAATATATTGTAGGAGGGTGTCTATCTCTTTGGAGGGTGTGAATATCCATAGAAGCTATTGTAGAATTTGGATTGAAGGAGAAATCTAGGACCAACCTTCATAAACAAGGTACACGACTTGCTGCCCTATTTATGTGTCAAATTTCCAGATAGTCGAATATCTGCAAGTTTAATTTTGGTATGTTGGTGACCCTAGAACCTTAGGTCATAAGGTAAACTTTCCCTAAACAAAAGGGACATACGGGTTATTATCATAAATTTATACGCCATTAATCCAACATAACATACCCACTTGAGGAATTACCGAGAGAAAATCAAGAATTTAAATGGAGAGATGAATGTAGTGCATCGTTTGATTTATTGAAGAGAAAACTCATTGAAGCTACTGTACTTAGGATCCATAATTGGTTGATAAATTTTCATTTCCACATCGAATCATCAAGTATAGCAGTGGTATTTATTCTGACACAACCTGAAGAGCATGGAATGGATTACCTAAATGTGTATAGCAGCAAACAATTGAACAAGATAGAAAGGAATTATTGGTGTATCCTTGTCTGTAGTTGCATACAGAATCCAAGGTGTGGGTGTATCCTTCAGTATTGGCTGAGAAACTTGGGGATTGTGGTCTCTAGCAAGTGGGTGCTTGCAAATAAATATTGTATATTGTAAAAAAAAAAATTGCAGATAATAGAAATGAATTGGTGGTTTACCTTATTTAGTTCCATGATAAATCATTGTGTCCAAATTTTTGTTTTACATTTGCTAAAATAAAATAAAAATGTGTGTAAATTTCAGTCACTGCTTCACCACCCCCCCGCTCTCAGTGACTAGACCTGATCCAACAATATTTAGTTGATTTGTTGAAGGTTTTTACTGTAAGGTTCTGACTAGTATCATTTGCATTTATATATGATCAGATTGATTAGCTTGCTTAAGGTGCATTCAATTGCATAAATTTTTTGAAATAGAAATAGAAAAGGCAGTTTTCATTTTGCATAGCTTTGCATTAGTTTTTTTTCTCATTATTTTCATAAAATCAAAAATATTAAAGTCTTGTAGTTTCTCAAAATTGTTCAAAAGTTTCATTAGTTTTATTTAAAAAGAAAAAGGAAAAAGGAGCATTGTTAGTTGCATTTATTTTGAAATTTTATACATCATTTGTTTTCACATGTCGAGTCCAAAAACCATTCAGTCCCACTCCACTACCCTTGACTAATAAATCCATAAAAAGAACGCTTAACTTAAAATTTATTAGTAATCTTTCTTTTTATAGGTTCGATCATCAACTAGCTTAGGTTAGGTTTTTGGACTAGGAGATTTTAACTATCCAAAAGCACTTTGATTTCAAACATAGTGGACTATATTTAGGTAAATCCACTTCTACAAGGGATAATCTAGAAACCTCCTCTAACACATGATTCACGTACGAGTCTACGAGAAAACTTGGTTGCGGAGATAACCCTCTGATTCCTTGTATCATTGTATACAAGGATTGTTGTGTGTGCATGGGTTCTTTCAATACCACTTCTTGGGCCCCATGAGGTGTCGGTATTGATAGGATTTAGGGTTTAGATACCTACCCATGCACATAGATCAGGACAGCGACTGTTCCATCCAACTCTCGTTGTATATTTGGTATCCTTAGTCTCCAGACACTAGGATCTTACACAAGTGGTATTGGAAGGCTATTTATAGTACTGTTAGGACGGACTTGGAAGGTAACCTCGGTTGATCATTTGGGAGGGTGGTTGGGTGATTCCAGTGCTTGCACCTTGAAAAATATTCATGAGATTCCAAGTAAAAATCCTTCGATCTTCACTGGTTGGATCTGGGCCCTAATCATCCCAGACTTTCCCTTGGAAGGTGTATCTTTTATCTAGTGTGTTTGTGATACTTAGGAAATTTTTAGTGTGTGTTGTTTGTTTTGTATATTCTTAGTTGATCTTTAGGTGTGTGAGTCATATTTTTAGTTGTGGAGGACCATCCTCTTCGTAGGTTTATAAGGTTTCAAAACCTTCCTCCACCTTTAAAGTGTATCCCCCACTGCCACCTCAAAGGCGAAGACTTGACACAGACAGTTCTTTCGAACTGATTGGTCTTAGAAAATTTACAGGTGAACTAGAACTTAGGATTAATCAGGAATAAACCCCACCATTAGTGATAGAATACTTGCAGGATGATGAGTTTGCAAGGAATTTTAATACACCTCTAACTGACTTGAACGATCCTCTTATAGTCCAAGTCCTTCCTTTCAGTTCAGTTGTTTTTGTTGTTTCTTTGATCCTAGATATGTCTACTACATGAGAGGGCATGTCAACCCCTACTTCAGCCATGTTGGATGGTGGAGTCTCACTCCCCCCTAGGGGTGAGTGATCCAAGACCTAGTGTATCTACTACACCTCTTTCTTCGAGTGCTCGAGTGGTCAATCCCTCAGCACCATCCAATGTTGTAGGTCAGTCTAGTGGGGTGGTCACTGGGATTCCTAGTGTACATTTCACTTCTTCTCCTTTTATGCAAAGTGGTCCAAGTGGATCCACTTCATTTGTCTAGGATTTTCTATGGAATGGGGGACATATTCCTCCATCTACACCTTATGTAGGCCCGTCACCTACTTATGTGGGTATGTCATCTGGGAACCCAAGTGACTTCACAGGTTACAGTTTTCAGACTTCCTGCTAGGTTTCGTCCACCCCTTTTGGGAGCTATCCCTTTTCAATGTTTACTGGAGGAATCTCTGCTCCCACCTTTCAAACTCCAGTTTTGGCTGGAGCAGGACAAACCCCTTATCATACACCACAAGTTAGTAATCCTCTAGATTTTTGGTGGAACCCTTTTTAGAATAGTTCTATGACATCACATCCGGTGGCTAGGGGCATCCCCACCTTTTCTTTCGGTATCATTGGGGTAGGTACTTCCACACCCCAGACTTCTCTATATCAAACCTCGGCTAGGCCTAAACTTCATTTCCTGGCAACGTTAAACTTGCTAGACTTTTATAAATTAATGAATGGCCCCATGCATCACAATGTGGTAGGGAACCTGTACCCATCAAACTTCCCTTAGACATTCCAAAGTTTGAAGGTAAACCTGGTGAGGATCTAGGTGCTCACATTACCACATTTCACCTTTGGTGCTCTTCGAACTCACTGAACGATGAATATGTTCGATTGAGCCTCTTTCAAAGAACGTTAACTCATGTGGTGGCTAAATGGTACATAGAACTTTTGTATGTTGTATATGATATCTTCCTTGATTTAGAAAGCATGTTTCTAAATCACTTTCAACTTTCTATTTGGTATGATGCGAGTACATACTTGTTTTCAAATTTTTGACAGAAAAATTCCACACCCATATCCGATCACATTCAAGAGTGGTGAAGAATAAAGAGGCTTATTAAAGCCATGAAACCTCTCGATTTCTTATTGAAGTGGTTCTTGAAATCTCTATTGCCTTACATTTCTAAATACGTGTCCACATCGAGGGTTACCATGGAGGAAGAGACAATCCTCAGGGCCCAATAGTTAGATCTGATGTATGCTCAGTCTAGGATTTTATATGACTTTATCCCTGAGGCATCAAGGTCTACAAATTACCAGGAGAAACCTAATCCTAGACCCCATGAATCTGTTCAATTAATACTCCCACTATAGAATCACTAGCCAGCAAACTCCATGAGTTATCAATAAAAAAATCTGCAGTCGAGGCAACTAAGGTTTCCACTACCTCACCAAAAAGAGCTAATGTTTATTCTCCACAGTCTTCCCAAAAGGGAAATTAGCAGCCCGGTGGGAAAAATAAGAAGGCAAAGAAGGGTGAGGGAAACCAAAACAAACAAAATCCCACAAACAATGCTAAGGGGGGAAAGAAAGATAAGAAAAAGGTTAAGTTTCCTTGTAACTTGTTCCAAGGAGGCCATATTACTTATCAATGCCCCTTAATGGAAGAAGCACAGAAGCTACTTAAGAATCAACAACTGGTTGTCCTGAAGGATCCCTTTCCCCAAGGAAAGAATGCATCTTCTACTTCGAAAGATGTTGGGGGAATGGCTAGTTCCCCTACTGATCACAATTATATCGATATGGTATGATCCAGTAATTTCCTTCAAGCAAGAAGTAAAAATTATGAATCGGAGGCTCGGGATAAAGGTAAGCGTACTACTGAAACTTCATCCCCTCTCACTATTGGGAAACCGACTGAACCAATTCATAATATACAAAAAGGTGTCTTTAAGAAAACATTTCACAACCCTAATGCTAGGGCTTCTTCTAACTACTTTTTAGTTGAAGACTTAGCTAAAACCCCTTATGCGATGTCAGTATTGGAGGTGCTACATAGTTGTCATTCTCAAAGGGATGCACTCTTGGAAGCCATAGGCAGCATGGACTTAGCGATCCTGCTAGCGAAATTTAACCTTTCTGATGTTAAAATACACCTTCCATACCATGTGGCCTTGTCAATCGATGTTGTCCATGGAGGGAAAACCAATGGACAAACGGTGGTTGATGAAGGTGGTTCCATGTGCGTCATGTTGATTTCTTGTTGGAAAGCTTTGGGATCTCCAGAGCTGGTCCCATCGAACACTCTACTTACTGCTTTCGACAGAAGGTATTTCTGTCCGCATGGTATCTTACCAGCTTTCGAAATAAATTTGATAGGGAAAGCAGTGTCTGTTGAATTCGAAGTGATCGATGCTCCCTTGGACTATAATATGTTGTTGGGAAGACGTTGGACTTATTCCATGTGTGTTATTCCCTCATCTGTTTTTCAAGTAGTAGTGTTTCCACACAAAGGGAAGCTGGTTACAGTTGACTATATCATTTTTACTCGGAAAGGTCGTTTGGAAACTAATGAGTCCATGGTACCTTTGATAGATCAATCAAAACCAGCTAACGAGAGATTAGTGGTTAGAATGTATACATCATTGATGGGAACATTTTATATACTAACCCCTATTAACTACTTAGGTTCAATAAGTGTAGGGAAGTATATCGCGACGGATGTAGATAGAACTGACCCCTAGGTCCTCCCTTCATGACAAGAGCCTCAAGTTCCCTTATCTGCAGTGGAAGTATCTTATCAATTTTTTTTTAATTCCACTATTTATTCCATCGTGACTCCTTATTCAGTATCAGAGGAGTCAAATGAATCCTATCTGCCAACCTGGGCGAAAAACTCTACATATTCCTTTGATTTCTTGGATATCATTTTTCCTTCAAACGAAGCCATTTTGGCAGTTATGATTGGACGAGAAAATATTTGTGAAGACCTTCACCATAAATCCTTATTCCTTCCAGAGCTAAGTGAGATTGATAATCAGGAGTTCCATGTAAGACTAGAAAAAGGCGTTGATCTGTCGATTAATCCTTTCCCTAAGGAGGGAGTATTTGCCAAGGGGAATATGGTGAATATCTCTACTACCATTCCGATCAACATTTCTACAAAACCTAATGTCGTGGAGAATGTTCATATTGGTGCAAACTATTCTCTAGAAGAGGTTGCCATTTACACTTCCTTATTTAAGGAATTTCGTGATGTCTTTTCCTGGTCATATGAGGAGATGCCAGGAATTGATCCATCTATAGTTGAACATGAGATACGTACTTACCCTAATTTGAAACATGTTCGACAGAAGCTTAGACCAGTAAATTCGCAGAAGGCAGCAACCGTCAAGGATGAAGTGGAAAAATTGTTGAAAGCTGGGTTCATTTACCCAATTTCTCTAACTGAGTGGGTATCCAATCCTGTTCCAATTGATAAAAAACAAGGGACTATACGCGGTTGCACTAAATTTCGTGATCTAAACAAGGTGTGTCCCAAGGACAAATACCCCACGCCATTCATTGACCAAATTATTTATGCTTGTCTGGGTAGTGAGGTATTTTCATTTATCGACGGTTTTTTGAGATATAACCAAATTCAAATAAAATCAGAAGACCAGCATAAAACGACCTTCATTTGTCCTTGGGGAACCTTCATGTATAAGAAAATTCCCTTTGGTTTGAAAAATGTCAGAGCTAACTTCCAGCATGTTATCAGTCAATAATTTTCCTATGGTTGTGGTAGGAGAATCACTGGGGTAACCATTTCAAACCAATATTTAGACTGTATTCTAGCCTAGACAGTTAGAGAGGGCTCTCTCTTTGTCACAGGGTCATTCAAATATACATATGGCTTTAAACAAGAACTCAGAAGACTATATTTATGAAGGGAACGATTTTTTTGGATTTTAAAGAGCATAAGATAGACAGATATTAAATACCATTGGGAAATGGAGTCAAAACCTAAAACATTCAAGGACTTATAGGAAATAATTACTAGTGATAACCTTCGTGATCTAAGGAAAAATAAGTGTTAATATTCAGTCAAATATATTTCAGAGGTGGCAAGGGGGAATGAGAAGAATCCCAATGAAACAGGAGGCACCTATCTATGGATGAATCTCCTGAAACACCTTTAGTAGAAGCAACGGTAAAGGTTGATAAATGAAATGGAGCATCTAACAGAGGATTAATTCCAAGAAATTTACCATAAACACATAACAAATGTGTTATATGATGCAGGGAGTTTTAAATAGAAAACGAATTGCTTGCATACAACTAGAAACTTATTAGTAGACACTACACAAACATGGAAATGAAGCATACAGGGAAACACATACTGAACATTGAACACCATGATGAATCTCAGACACTCATGAAATAATTTGCATTAATACTTACAAGAAATTTGCAGAGCTACAAAACCAAGTACATAGGCTTCAAGATATGAATGTCGAACCCTTCTTCCTCCATTGAGGTTACATTTATAGTGTCATGGGCTCCTAATACCAACCTCAAAATAGAGCCAAAAATCAGTCTTGATACAGGAATCAAACCCGCACACACAAAATCCTAACAAACTTTGATCTAGTAGATTTGCCATGATCATAAACAAATCTGGAAAGCACGCTAAAACGTGCGTGGTGGATCAATTTGGGAAAATTTGACACCTAGGACTGGGGCCTACTTGATGAAAATGACTGTTCATAGGATCTTCAAGCAGCCTGCAAGAGTTTCATTCCTCCCTGCATCTTCAAACAGCGAAATTGTTTTGGACCGTTGATCCTTCCCAGATGAAATTTGCACCATCCATTTCTTATACCCTTTAACTCCCTTTCGTTGCTTTTCTAATTCTTTTCTTTCTCGCACTTTCAATCTGTGGAATCAACCTCAGTCGTTGATCTAGATCAAGCTTTAATATCATTCGTTGGAAGATGCATCCTATACCCAATTCCGCAAATATGAAAAGTTACTTCGTTCGTCCT
This sequence comes from Pseudotsuga menziesii, assembly GCA_001517045.1. NCBI lineage: Eukaryota > Viridiplantae > Streptophyta > Pinopsida > Pinales > Pinaceae > Pseudotsuga > Pseudotsuga menziesii. Next base: position 181,145 of record LPNX011205905.1, on the reverse strand, counting down.
AGTTCTGGCAGCGAAATCCACCTCCGTCGTAGATCTTTATCGTTCGTTGATCTGGGTCATTGAAAGTTGTGGTGTCTACCATATTTCACATATCTGGAGATATACTTATCCCGTATGCATGTTTCCCCTTTCCGTACCGTCGATCTTAGACGGAAATTTTCCCATCTATTGATCGGAAATCAAGCTACGCGCTACAGAAAACAGAAGTCAGGATTCCTACTTTCACAATGCTAAATTTTGATATTTTCGTTTTTCGCCTTTCCGCTCCCTTCCGAGTCATTGATCTAAGATCAAAGGTGTGGAATATTCTAGACCGTCGATCCTGCAGATCGCGAAGAGTGGTATTTTAACTCTTTATGACCAAATTATGTATTTCCGCTTTCCGATTTTTCCTTTCTGGGAAAAGGCGGATTTACCAACTTTTATAACCAAATTTGGACCTTTTCTGCTTCTGCCCCTTTTCTTTATGAGCCGTTGATTTATCTCATAGTCATCCTTGACCATCGGATATCATACTGCAGAAAACGGAAGGCGTATTTACCATCTTTTGCCACCAAATTTTTCCTTTTTCCTTTTTCTGCTCCCAATTTTCCCTTGATGAAAATGATTTTCGGCCTTTGATATTCTATGTTGTGCATCTAGGCCTCCCATTCCGGTCACCTTTTAACTTTGATCAAATTTTTCTTGTTCAGGCATATTTCCAAGGTCGTGCCTAAGGATTTTTTTACCATTTTCTTCACTTTCGACCAGGAATGGATCCTTTAGAACCTACTCAGCACTTACTCAGGTTATATGACATGGGAAATTTCTGACCTTACACATAATTTTCACTGGATTATCCTTTTGTAGAGGAATTAGTGTGACTGCATATGTAAAAATATTCAAATTTTAGCACAGGTGCTAACACAGTGGGGAATGAATTTTTCCTTCCACAATATAAAGCATATCATAGAACCTTGCTTGGATGATCTGCCTTCCCATTCTCGCAAGAGGAAGGATCATCTAGACCATCTTCATATAATTTTTGAACGATGCAGACAGTATAAGATATGGTTGAATCCCCACAGGTGTGTTTTCTACATCGAGTCGGGGAGGTTACTAGGGTTCATTGCATCAAACAGAGGAATACAGGTGGATCCATTAAACATTCAGGCCATTATGAATCTGCCTCCTCCTCATTCTATCAGGAAACTGCAGAGTCTGCAAGGGAAATACAATTTCCTTCAAGGTTTTATAGTCAACTATGACAAGATTACAAAGGGCTTCATGCACTTGTTGAAGCAAGACACCCCATTCCTATGGGATGAAACCACACAACTCGCTTTTGAGGCATTGAAAAATGCTTTATTATCGGCTCCTTTATTGCATCCACCAAATTACACTAAATATTTTATATTGTATCTGACCACATATGAGTCAACCATAGGAGTAGTACTAGTTCAGGAAGACGATGACCTCCAAGAGCACGTTGTCTACTACTTTATTCAAGCATTATCAGGTCCTGAACTTAGGTACTTGCACATTGAGAAGTTGGCATTGGCAGAGGTCTATGTTGTTCGGAGGCTACGTCACTATATCTTACTAAGGATAACCATAGTGGTTGCATATGTGAATTTTTTCCAGTATGTTTTATCCCAACGTATAATCGGGGAAAATTCAATAAATGGATAGTCGTCCTCCAAGAGTTTGACTTGGATTTTCAATCTGCTAAGTCCAAAAAGTCCTTAGTATTCGCAGAAATGATCTCGGAATTCCCTACTGAAGAGACTATAGTTGTGGAAGAAGAATCATTCCCAGATGAGTATATCTTTTTGATCTCAACCTCTGACCCCTGGTATGGAGATATCCTAGTATATCTTCAGTCTCTTAAGTGTCATGCATCCTTTTCACGGGAAGATCAACGAAATTTGTGGGTTAATGCAAAAAACTACCTTATCATCTACGATACCTTATATTGACGAGGGGTAGATTCTATCTTGCGTAAGTGCCTCACCCACGAGGAGGCAGAGCATGTCCTAAACGATTCCCATAGGGGAGCATGTGGGGGTCATTTATCTAGGCTAGCAACGGCCTAAAAAATTCTATGTGTCAGTTATTTCTAGCCTACTATGCTTAAAGATTGTCTGGAAGTTGTAAAGCGTTGTCATCCTTGTCAACTTTATGCCAAGAAGATGTGGTCACACCCTTCTCCTTTGTTTCCCATCATCATAGTAAGGCCCTTAACTAAGTGGGGGATAGATTACATGACATGCAACCCAGTTTTTGTTGGGGGGCACAAATACATCATTGTCGTTGTAGACTACTTTACAAAGTGGGCAGAGGCAATGCCTACCTTTAAGGCCGATGGAGAAACGGAAGATTATTTCATTTTCAACCAAATCATTACTAGATTCGGCATACCAAAGCATATTTTCTCTGACCATGGCATTCATTTTCAAAACAACATGATGACCAAGTTAACCACCATGCTAGGGTTTAGGTAAAATCATTCATCTTCCTTTTACCCTCAGGAGAATGGACAAGAAGAGGTGGTTAATAAGACCTTGAAAACCATTCTGAAGTGCACTATCAATGTAAGCAGTTCTAATTGGCATATCATGTTGTACCATGCACTTCGGGCATACTGAAATAATGTTAATACTGTTATTGGTTTCTCTCCTTTCCAGCTCATTCATGGGGTGGAAGCAGTCACATTGGTTGAGTGTGAGATACCATCCCTAAAAGTTTATATTCATGTGCTTCTCAACACTACAAATCTTGAAGAACGTTTCCTTCCCTTAGAGAATCTGGATGAACAATGTAGAGATGTGATGACTGCAAATGAGGCTCATAAGAACCGGGACAAAATCCAATACGATAAATCCTTTAAACCGAGAGTTTTCTCTGAGGGATAACTTGTTTTGCTCTGGGATCAAGACAAGGAACCCCTAAGGTGAGGAAATTTTAAGTCTATGTGGTTAGGCCCCTATGTCATTTTGAAAGTCTTGAAAAAGGGAGCTTATGAATTAACCGATTACTATGGAAACACGTTTCCTTAGCACATAAATGGGCTCTACCTGAAGAAGTATTATGCTTAGGCATGGTACTTTTTTTATTATTATTGTATGTTCATGTACAATAGGTCATTAACTAGTTAGTGTTTCTTATATAGTTTGTTGGTTGTTTCATATGACATCCAAGTGGTTCGTAAGTTTTGATGATGACACCAACTGCCACACTTGTAATCTAGCTTCAACCGCCTGGGTTATCTATACACCCTCAGGAGAACTAGTTGCCTCTGGTGGCGCCTGCTTAGGTCCTGCAACTAATAATGTGGTTGAATATAGTGTAGTCATTGAGTTTTTATGGGATGCTATATCATGTGGCATTACCCGTATGGATGTCAGGCTTGACTCACAACTCGTGGTTTCCTAGCTTAATGGTCATTATCAGGTGTGAAACCCTAACTTACTACGTCAGTTTTTACGTGTTAGGTTACTTGAAATAAATTTTGAATACATTCCATACATTCATATTTCATGAAATCAAAACAGAATTACCGATGCATATGCAAATTACATACTCGACTGGCACTTAACACACACATTGTAAAATAAAATATACAGACACGTTTTGAAGCACATGTACATAATTAGAAATATATATATATATGTCTGTGTGTGTGTGTGTGTGTGTGTGTGTGTAAAAGTATGTCCATATATACAACGAGTCTGGTCCGAAGATCTTGTCATAATTACATCAATATATAAAAAATAGGATCATAATCTGTAATATGCCCAAGTCTAGGGCTGATCCTCAACCTCCTCGGCTGCAGTTGCCTTGACAGCCTCCCTATGACATAGTACAGCTGTAGTAACCCTTCTAAGAAGGTGTAACCAAGTCGGAGGAACCCCAAATACATGTTTTTGAAACCTAGGCTTTCACATCACATTTAAGCATACATTAAAAGCTCATACACAACCATCAAACACAACTATCTGGGAAGGGACATCCAATCTGACTTTGTATTAATATTTGATAATTATTTATACATCATGAGAGAGGTTGGGGCGGTTATACACGCTCCAACTACTCATTTGTTAAGGTTATATTTATCCTTTAAACTATATAATTACATAAATATGATGACATTTAGGAGGTCAAGTGGCCCCCTCAACATCTCCCCCACCAACAAAACATGTATTTGTCTCGAAGAGAAAAAGAAATATGCATCAACATCCTGGGTCTCTGCTCCTACAAAATTATTCCTCATTGTGTGTCAACCATCCATACCAGTCTGCATAGGTAACTCAGCCGCAACAACCGCCAGCTTGATAGGAAAACACATGTGTACTAGGATTTACTATGACTGGTTACTCTTCAGCCTCCATCTTCAATCTAGAAGTACTCCATCAAAGTCTCACCCTCTCATAACGGTGGTCGACTATCCTCTTTCGCAACGAGGTATTTTGGTATATATCCTTACCCTAGCTCATCTTATCAGCATCTCCATCGGTTCAAGCATGCGGGGCCTTTTGGCTCTTCTACTTTCTATGCCATTTCTTTGTCTTCTGGCTTTTCAAGGTCACAACCTATGAACAGTTTCAGCATTTTGATAGTGAGGGGTTTAATCACATTGTCATCATGTCTCATTGGAGCCCTTTTCTGTGTAGGTGTAGGATATCTGCTTGAATGTAATTGTCATCTTTTGAAATGCCTACAATATTGTCTGATGAATTCTCATGTGCATGATCTTGGTTGTGACCAACTACTTGTAGTTCGACTGACTTAACATGACTCGACTTACAATGGTTGGAAAGAGACCAACTTGATTTACATAAAATGGAGGGGAATGCCTGCCTCTATTGAGACTCACGTTTAACCCCCTCTTGACTTCAAAATTCATCAATTACTTTTACAAAAATAACTTGACCACCTGAAACCCTTGACCATATATGTACAACATTGGCCTCAATCATATTCAATTTGACTCGACCAAATGACTACATTTGATGGCCTATCCATTTGATAGCCTCAGAAAATATGTCATCGACCATATGGATTTCCCACTATATTTTTACATCAGATTTATTTTTACATATCCTTTTTCAAACAACTCATCGACCAACTTAACAAATAAAAATTTAAATGACCAATAAAACGTTTTCTTCAATCAACATGAATAGGTGCAATAACTATTCACTAGGTATAGAAAAGTAACCAGCTGTCATCTTTACACGTTCAATCCTCATGCATGTTGTATATGGTCGACTAGTTGAGGTTTGAATCTTTGGCTGATTGTTGGTGCCCACAAACAGATATGTGAGGTGATTGTCACGAGTTTGTGCCAGCTCCTTCAATATTTAAATTGCACAACTTATTTCAATTCCATGACCCCAAAATTCATTACAATCTTTGATAGGTTCATTGATGTCATTTTTTAGTACATGCTGGTCTTCAGAATTTATTGCATCTCCATGATCAACATTTATATAACTGCGGTCAATGGTCAAGGAGGTCGGCATCATTCAGTTGCATCTGTGGAGCATTAGTGGGTTGTATCATTCGGGAAAATATTCGGGTGGATGAGACACTCAATGAAAATATGTTACCGAATCAAAAATTATTAAACATATTATTAACTATTAGACCAATAAGAAAAGAGTGACCCATTGTTACCATGATGATCAACATTTTAACAACCTTATATATGGAGAATTCTTGCATCTGCACATTACTGAATGCAACATAGTAAACCACAAGGGGATAAATTTTACCTTGGTCGAGCAGGTGTATGCCAGTCAAGATCCCTGACGGCAACACTTTTCACAATAATTCTGGTCGATGTAAATATGGTCGAATCTTCTTGCTAATCAACAGAATTATCGCATTCGTGGCTAAATCGACAGGATATAGTGCTGACGAGCAGTGAACCAATGGGAGAATACAACAACCTTTTACTTCTTCATGATCATTCATGTTGTTATTCTCTTAATGCACAGCTTCTTTTGATTAAATTTATATCACAGCTGACGGCATGATGGGATAATTGGTGGCTCGTGGTCGGACTTCTCATTTGGTTTCTCATTATATTAATGATTTCCATGATCGATCATTTTCTTGCAGGTTGATTTCCATGGGCATCAAAGAATTCTATGCCAGTATAGTCAAGTCATATGCTCAATGCAACTTTCAGTTATAAGTGATGGGAAATTAATGTTGAATTGGATGGAACATCTATTGATCAAAGACTTGAAAGTAAGGTGTGTAGGCGTGGTTGATTCTGGTCGATGCTTCCACTCGGTCGATGAATGATCTACTCGATTGAACTCGTCGGAAATCAAGAAAAAGTTTCCAAACGCAACTTGACAAATTCCACTCACATCAGTTTTAATTGATAACTTCTTCATAACGCCAGATTCGATACTACCTTCTTTCGGTTGCATATCGACTCGATTGGTGATCGACTAGGGTGGTCGGCTACTTGTACATTGTTCAAGCACCAATTGGAAAACCTCGATCAAGCAGTTGTTCCATCTATAGCTCAAATCCATCACTTTTTCCTTCAGTCAAATGCTCAATCCCTTGAGGTGTCTTCAAGCCTTGGTCGAAATCTAAGAGCAGTCTTTTGAGCAAAGGATTTCTTCATCAACGCGTAGGCAAAATCTGGCTTCTTAAGCATAAGAAATCCTTTTAATTGTATTTGTTTTTATTTGTAGTTATCTTTGCACGAACATGAACCTTCACTTTCTTCCAGGTCCAAACCACTCCCCTCTGCTTCTGTTGTCACTCAGACCGGATGCTAGAGGCAATGGCGCTAGATGTTGAAAACTAGGCTTTCATATCAGATTCAAGCATACATTAAAATCTCATACACAACCATCAAACACAACTATTTGGGAAGGGATGTCCAATCCGAATTTGTATTCATCTTTTATAATTATTTATACATCATGAGATAGGTTTGAGCAATTATACCCGCTCCAAATAATCATTTGTTAAGGTTATATTTATCCTTTAAACTATATAATTACATAAATATGATGACATTTAGGAGGGAGGATGAGTTCTAGATCGCCCCTGAAGTCTAATCCTACATAGGGTAACTTCTCAAGAGCAGATACCTGTCTACTCCATTGGGAGTAGAAGTCATCGTCATAGCCGCTCAGGATACTACTACCGCCACAATTTCGGAGGAAAATGTCTCCCCACCGCATGAGTCTAGGCTTAAGGGGTGGGCATGGTGGTAAGGTCACCGTGGGACTGAGGGCAAGAACCCTCTCAAAAAATAATGCAACGCAGTATGTTCGCATACACAAAGTTATTCTTTTGACCCCTCTTACAGTGAGACAGTTGATTCTTCATAATCGGCAGTAATCCTGAGCACCAGTCAAATAGTGCACCCCGTATGCACTCTACAGCTACACGCATATGGGTTTTTTTTTGCTAAATGTAGCACGAATGAACCTGCAACTCTGGAAACTGTGCTTACCATGACCTTCAGTGGAAAGATGGTAATCTGTGAAATTGGGACTTGTGTCCCCAATTTTTGTGTCCTGGGAAAACAGTAGCTATTTACGTAGTCTTGCACATTGAATGGGTCACCGCCCTGGCCAGTTCCCTCTAGGTTCACAAGTTTCCCCCTGCGACATAGTCTTGTGATGAAGTAAATATCATCTACTGTCAACTACAAGGTCTCCCCTTAGAGGTTAAAGAGCCCAAGATCGTGATCCTAATAACTCACCAATGTCTCCAAAAGGCGGGCTTTGGAACGCATATTAGAAGTACAGTAGAATTTTAATAAACCACATCTTTGCAAAGCTTGAAAAGTGGCGGCATCTCTCATGGAATCGTGATCCATGTTCTCATGCTCTCGTTCTCTCCATTCCAGCACCAAGATGGCTTTCCAATAAAACATATCCTTCATTAGAATCCATTAAAATTTCATTGCATTATCATTTTTTGAAAAAAATTGAGCTTGCACAGTATTCGTGATTGTGCTTTATGCACACCACTAATCACTCGTGGGTTGCACTACAAGCATCCTGTGGTTAAAATTCGCACTCGTGGGTCTAATGAAGGGCACTTGTGAGTACCCCAGGATGCCTTTAGGGTGGGAATAAAACCAATGAATTCACCATTAAAAACAAAATTGGAATGGACTAAATTAAAGAGGAGGGAAACACCACCAACCTACAATTACTTGCATATTCGAATTTGGTCCACGGGATTGTCTGCTACGATCAGCTGAAGTTCTGAGGTAAAATTGCCAAATATGGTTAAAATTTTCCAAATGGTATGTTTATTTTTTATTTGTATAGTTTAAAGTCATTTTTTTATATCTGAACTAATACCATGGTCTTTTACTAGCTGCAACAAGTCCTAGATGATCGAAAAGTTGATTTCCGTCGCATATAGGGTAGGATTTTCTCTTCATTGCAAAATCTGCACTCACACCTTTGTTCAGGTACACAGGGTACTCCCAAAAGACCGAACACCTTGAGCAACTGCTTCACACAAATAGATCACAGATCAACACACCAATGTTTGTCATGTGGTTAAAACCCTCGAGAGGGAAATAGTCCACTGCCCTAGCCAAATAGCTACTTGGAGCAATTTATTATGCAAAAGAAAGAAAGTTACATGAGCTTCTCATAATCGATCCCAAGGACCCTCTATGCTCTTTAAATAGAGATCATAAACCAATCGGGTGTTAAGCCATGAATCAATGGTAGGTATGATCTAAGAGAAGTTGAACCATCGGATCACTCTATGTCTAGAACATATCGTGACCGTTGGATTAGAATATTTACAAATGCATACTAAAGAAACACACTTTTACCTAACGGATATATTACACAAGTTTATCTTAACTAACTCCTAAGTGTCTAAATATCCTAACATCCCCCCTTGAGAACAAATTGGAATAGGATTGAAGGATTTACAAAAGTGACATTATTTGGAGAAGGAAGGAGGAATTAGAGCCTATCCCCCCTTAAGACACATTCCTGAACTCCTAACATAGACCGAAGTTTAGAAAACTTCACTTATGTAAGAGACTTGGTGAAGATGTCTGCAACTTGATCATCTATAGGGAAATAGAGAACTTCAATTACACTATCATGAACAAGATTTATGATGAATTGCATGTGTAGCTCAATGTGTTTGCTGCGCTGATGTAGAACTGGATCTTTGGCAAGCTTGATGGCACTTTGATTGTCACACCAAAGTGGAGTAGGCTGATGCTGCTCGAATCCAAACTCTGAAAGGATCTATCGAATCCATAAAGATTCCTGACTGGCATTAACTACGGTTTGATATTTTGCTTCTGCTAAAGAAAGAGCAAGAGCTTGTTGTTTCTTACAAGCCCAAGTGATAGGTCCAGATCCCAAACTAAAAACATAACCTGTAGTAGACTTTTGATCATCAGGATTTCCGACCCAATCTGAATCAGTAAAACCAACCAACAAAGGTTTCCCCCCTGTACTATAATGAATCCCAAACTGAATTGTACCTCGAATATATTGAAGTATTCTTTTTGCTGCTTTCTAGTGACTTTCATGAGGAGTTTGCATATAAAGGGAAACATGACCAATGGAAAAGGAAAAGTCAGGACGAGAATGAGTCAAGTATAAAAGACTACCAACAAGCTGACGATACAAGGTGGCATCTACTTCAGGGGAAGTACAAGTGGCAGAAAGTTTGACTCCAGACTGGAAGGGAGAAGGGGTCGGTTTACAATCTTCCATGTGGAAGCGACGAAGAAGGTCACAAGCATACTTAGACTGGGAAAGAAAGATTCCTTCTTTGGTTTGCAAGACTTGGAGACCAAGAAAATAATGCAAATGTCCTAAGTCTGACATTTCAAAATTTTGCTTAAGACTGGATTTCACATGGGTTATGAGTTTAGGGTCACTACCAGTAAGGATAAGATCATCAACATAAAAAAACAGTATGATGAGATGGTTTCCTAATTTCTTGGTATAGACATTGGGGTCAAAATGGCATCTAGAAAAACCAGTGTCAAGGAGAAATCTATCCATTTTGGCATACCAAGCTCTAGGAGCTTGCTTAAGGCCATATAAGGATTTCTTAAGGAGACAAACAAGGCTAGAGTTATTCTGAACATATCCAGGAGGTTTTCCATGTAAATGTCCTCATGGGTTATAAGTGGGTCTAAAAACAAGTTACGTTATAACAAAATTTGTTTTAAAAAAAACCATATTGTGGGTTCAATGAACCATGTGGTTTTGGGGGAAAAGAATTTTATTGTAATATTCTAAAAATATAAAATGTGGTTGGCATAGTTGTAACTAGGTCAACTACATAATTTAAGAAGAGCCTAACCAAGTGTGGGGAGTTGGAACCATATGCCTTCTTGGGAAAACTTTGTTGTAACTAAAGAATCATGAGGAGAATGTGGAGTGGGGCAATCCAAGCCTATATAAACCCACTTAATTTCCATTTAGAGGGCATGCTTTGGAGTGGAGACTTTGTAGCTAAAGGAGAGAAGGGAGATTGCGTAGCTCTGCGGGAGGAAGGTACAAGTGTTTATACTCGTTTTACACCGTCTTCAGGCTTCGGAGTTGCTGGAAGCAGTCTGGTTGTGTTTTGGGCAGCGGTTCTCTTCCTGACCATTGTCGCCAAGGTATCATTGTATTTTGCCTTATGCTGAGATTATAGATCGGCCCTCCTATTGAGAAGCAGGCCCGAAGACGTAGTCCATCCTGATGAACTCCGTTATCAATTTGTTGTCTTTATGTGCGTATTGTCTATGCTATTTGGTTCTCTTCTTATGGGTTTGTAAGCTTCATTCATGCTCTTTATTCAATTCATGTTAACGTCATAGAGTAGCAAAGATCTTGTTTTCGGATCATGTGGTATCAGAGCTGGACTATTTGACGTTGGATTGTGAGTGTGGATGCTCACGAGGGCTAAACTACAAGCTAGTGAGGGTACATTAGAGCCTTACAATTCCGAGATCGGACATGCACACCGAAGGAGGAAGATGGATGCTAATGATGCCCACATCGAGATGGAGGCAAACTTTCACAAGGTATTCTACATGATGGCCGACAAGGTAGACAAGTTGTTTGCAGACTATGAAAAATGCATGGCAAAAGAAAGAAAAGGTAGTGAAGTAAAGAAGGAAGACAAAGAAGTGAAGGACGAAGGAAACACTTCAATTAACCAAGGAGGAGGTGGCGAAGAGCCTCCTGAGCCTCCCTCTTCACTTTCAGCTTCAAGCACAAGTTCAAGTGCTTCTTCCTCATCTCATTCTCAGCATTCCAAGGTTCCTCACAAAGAGCCTCAAAAGAATCCCTTATTGAAGCTCGATGTGAAGTTTGATTTGCCCATGTTCGATGGGGAAGCGAATGCAAAGAAGTTAAACAATTGGATAAGGCAAATTGAGGTCTATTGCCGAGTCCAGCAGATCAAAGAAGAAGATGTGAAGATTCAGTTGGATTCACTTCGGCTGACAAGCACTGCACTTGTATGGTGGGAAAGAAAGCTTTAGCAAGGTAGCAAACAAATGGATAATCTTCTCTCATCATGGTCTGCTTTCATTTCTGCTTTACGTAAGCAATTTTATCCATTGGGTTATGTTCAAAAGGCTATGATGGATTGCCAAAGTTTTAGACAAGGCGAGGGTCAGAGTGTTCAAAATTTTACTGAAGAATTTAGAAAGAAAGCTTTAGAGTTGAATATTTCTTTAGATTCTCCTGACACTCTTTTGAATTACATTGGTGCTCTTCATCATTATCTACGCCATACTTTGCTGTTGTTGAATCCTACTAGTGTGGATGAAGCAAGTATTCAGGCTATTCATCTTGAGAGCAGGGGGAAGCATTTGCAAGAAGACCATCCGAAGAAGCCTTTCAAGCCCAACAACAACCACAAGTCCAAAAAGAAAGACAAGAGTAAGAAGACAGCTACTTCCAAGAAGGAAGGAGGAAAGCTCCATTGCAAACATTGCGACACTGATGGGCATGATGAAGAAAGTTGTTGGAATTTGCATCCTAAACAGAGGCCAAAGCATTATAGAGGCAAAAAGAAGAAAAAGACCATTGCAATAGCACAACGAGATTTGGGTTCCGACTCAGGTGATGAAACCATGATTATAGCCGTGGGAATGCAAGGTAACAAAACTCCTCATACTGGTTCAAGTTCTACTCATGTTTCTAAAGAAAATGATAAAAGAAGAAGTGAGTTGTTTCACATCAGAGTTGTGTCTAAGCATACAAATATTGAAACATTATTTGATCCGGGTTCTCAAGTAAATTTGATCTCAGAATCAGTTGTTAAGAAGTTGGGCATACAGACTAAACCTCACCCCAAGCCTTATCCTCTTGGATGGGTATGTGATAATGCTAAGTTATAGGTGACTAAGCAATGCAGGTTAAGGTTTTCTATTGCTTCAAAGTTGATCGATGAGGTGAACTTAGATGTTGTTCCTCTTGATATCTGCGGTATCATATTGGGAAGCCCATACTTGTATGATCGAAAAGCAATATTCTTCTGTCATGAGAACAAGTACCATCTCACCAAAAATGGGGTGGAGTACATTGTGAGAGCTCACAATATGAAGGCTAACACCACTCTTGTTAGTGCAGGACAGATTAAGCGGCTCATCAACACTAATAAGAGATACATGCTCATGGTTGTGAGAGCAAAAGATGTTGAGGCATCCGATGTTTTCAAAGGTTGTGATACTTATCATAAAAAGGCTATGATTGATATTGTGGCTAACTATGATGAAATATTTCAGGAACCTACAGGTTTGCCTCCCAAAAGGGAGATTCAACATGAGATCCATCTCCAGCAGGATTCCCCTCTTCCTAATGTGGGCATGTACAGGTTTTCCGCAGTTGAAATGGCAGAGATTAAGAAGCAGGTTCAAGACTTGTTGGACCAAGGAGTGATCAAACCCAGCTCCTCTCCATGTGGTTCGCCGACTGTGTTGGTGATGAAGAAAGATGGCACATTGAGGATGTGCGTTGACTATCGGGCTCTCAGCAAGATCACGATCAAGAATCGATACCCGCTTCCTCGCATAGATGACTTGATCGACCAGTTGAAAGATGTTGTGTTCTTTACCAAGTTGGATTTGTG
>LPNX011205905.1:131492-167875 GCA_001517045.1 Pseudotsuga menziesii | reverse complement strand
TCATTCAGAACTTCTCATACATAGAATCTCCTTTGCATGCCTTAACAAGTGTAAAGAAAGCCTTCCAGTGGGGAGGTAAGCAGCAGAAAGCCTTCGACACATTGAATGGAAAGATCAGCACCGCCCCAGTCCTAGCCTTTCCTGATTTGCAACAACCATTTGAGATAGAGATAGATGCCAGTGGATATGCCATGGGGGCAGTATTGATGCAGCATCGCAAGCCTATTTGCTACCATTCAGAGACTTTTACTCAAGCAGTGATCAACTACCTCACCTATGACAAAGAGTTGTATGCTTTGGTTCAAAGTGTCAAGAAGTGGAAACACTACTTGATGGGTTAGGAGACGATCATACATACCGATCATCATCCCTTGTAGTGTCTCCAGTCCCATACTAAGCTCTAGCAATCTCGTCATTTCAGGTGGATGGGATTCCTTCAACAATTCCATCTAGTGATCAAGTACAAGAAGGGTACTAGTAACAAAGTGGCAGATATGCTCTCTAGACCTCCTATTGTTGCATCTATTGTTTTGAAAAATGCTTCTTCGTCCCATGAAAGTTATATTGAGCAGTATGCTACTGATGATGATTTCAAGGATATTTATGAGAAGCTAACCAATGGCACACAGGTGGAAGACTACTATTTGCAAGGAAAGTTGCTCTATCATTTGGGCAAATTATGTGTTCCTATCAGTGAAAGAGTCCATGTAATACGAGAAGCTCATACTTCTCTTGTATCAGGGCATTTTGGGGTAGGTAAGACTTTGGCTCATTTGCAAAGACTCATGTATTGGCCTCGCATGAAAGACATTGTAACAAAATATGTAAAGGGGTGTGTGTTGTGCTCTACTTGTAAGCCCACTAATAGAAAATTGGGGCTGTACTCACCACTTCCTGTTCCTTCCCATCCTTGGGAAAGCATTTCCATGGATTTTGTGGGGGATTTGCCTATGTCTAGGAGGGGTCATGACTACTTGTATGTGGTCATGGATAGGTTTAGCAAGATGTGTATTCTTATGCCATGTAAAAAGCAGGTCACTGCAGAGCAGGATGCTTCTCTCTTCTTTCAGCATGTATGGGTTCACTTTGGACTTCGTACATCCATTATTTCGAATCGGGACTCTCGATTTCTTGGAGAGTTTTGGACAAAGTTATGGTGTATGATGGAAGCTGAAAAGGAGCACCACTTTCCATCCACAGACCAACGGACAGACAGAGGTAGTCAATAGGACAGTTGTCCATTTGCTTCGAGGCTATTGCAACAAGCATCCTAAGTTATGGGATGAACAGATCCAGTATGTGCAGCATGCCTACAACAGGGCTATGCATTCTTCCACTCAGAGCTCGCCATTTAAGACATGCTTTGGGTACTTGCCAAAGACTCCATTGGACTTGACTTATGGGAGAGAGTTTGGTTCAAGCACTTCCAAGGATGAAGACAAATCCCGCGGGTTCATTCAGAGAGTTCAATAGGTACATCAAGCAGTGCAAGAGCAGCTGGAGAAGAGTCAAGCCCAGTACAAGGCTCACCATGACAAGCATAGAGTTGATCATCAGTTTCAAGTGGGAGATCAAGTGTGGCTTCACATCAGCAAGGAGAGGATGAAAGGAGAAGGCAAGAAGCTCAAGCCTATTAGATATGGTCCCTTCACCATCTTGGAGAATATTGGGACGAATGTTTTTCGCTTAGAGCTACAACCATACATGCAGATCTACTCAGTGGTGAATGTGGAGAACTTGAAACTCTATGAGCCTCCCATGATCATGGATGAAAGGGGGAATGTCTCATTTCCATCAGTTGATGAATTTTCTCCTAAGTACATGGATGAGCTAAAGGAAGATGTCATCTTAGACAGAAGGACAAGGACTTCTCGTAGAGGTGATGTTGAGTATCTTCGAGTGGGCTTTAAAGGCACTCATCCAAGCAAAGCCAAGTGGATTGAGAAGGAGAAAGTGAGGGAGCAATTCCCTCACCTATCTGTTGATTAGTAAAGTCTTTTGGAGGCCAAAAGCTTCTTAGTGGGGAGGAATGATCCAAGAGGATCCAAGAAGGTAAAATTTTCAAAGTCCTCCAATCTTAGGAAATATAGCGCCAGATCGAAGGGCTCATCGAGATGATTCCAACGGTGTTCGTTTCACCTCAAATGGACTCCGTATGAGAAAGTTATCATGTTCTGTTCTATGAGGTCAACAGGTAAAATTGGCAAAAAGAGGTGCCACATGGCACCACTGACAGGGTGACATGTGGCATCTGTACTATACAAGCATGATGACATGGCACCACTGATAGGGTGCCACATGGCACCACTGACAGGGTGACATGTGGCATCTGTACTGTACAAGCATGATGACATGGCACCACTGATAGGGTGACACATGGCATATGTACTATACAAACATGATGACATGGAACCACTGACAAGGTGACACATGGCATCTGTACGGTACTGAAAAGATGACATGGCAGGTGTACGGACCAACCGAAAGACGACACGTGGCATGTACGGAATCTGAATTGGCAAACAACGTGGCAGTATGGTTCATCCAGCTAGTAGTATGACACATCCAGTCAATAGCCAAGTGGCAGTAGGGCGATAAAGGTGAACCAATCACTGGACACCACATGGCAGAATGATATTGGGCAATAGAAATTTCAAAATTTTTGTGGCCTCCATGGGGTTCGACCCTGTGACCTCTCCTGCATAAGTGCTCCGCCTTACCATTAGCCCACAAGGTGTTCCATGTATAAGGTATGGAAATAAATTTATTTAAAGTGTGCTTTGTTATTTCGAGCCCCAAAGGGGTCGGGGCTTAGCCCCGACCCTGGTTCTTCCTCCAACATGACCGGGAGCTCCGACCAGCACGGGAGCCCGCGCTCTATTTCAACACATGTCTTTTAACTGCACTATATAAAATGGGTTATAAGTGGGTTTAAAAACAAGTTACGTTATAACAAAATTTGTTTAAAAAAAAAAACCATATTATGGGTTCAATGAACCATGTGGTTTTGGGGGAAAAGAATTTTATTGTAATATTCTAAAAATATAAAATGTGGTTGGCATAGTTGTAACTATGTCAACTACATAATTTAAGAAGAGCCTAACCAAGTGTGGGGAGTCAGAACCATATGCCTTCTTGGGAAAACTTTGTTGTAACTAAAGAATCATGAGGAGAATGTGGAGTGGGGAAAGCCAAGCCTATATAAACCCACTTAATTTCCATTTAGAGGGCATGATTTGGAGTGGAGACTTTGTAGCTAAAGGAAAGAAGGGAGATTGCGTAGCTCTGCAGGAGCAAGGTACGAGTGTTTATACTCGTTTTACACCGTCTTCAGGCTTCGGAGTTGCTGGAAACAGTCTGGTTGTGTTTTGGGCAACGGTTCTCTTCCTGACCATTGTCGCCAAGGTATCATTGTATTTTTCCTTATGCTGAGATTATAGATCGACCCTCCTATTGAGAAGCAGGCCCGGAGACGTAGTCCATCCTGGACGAACTCCATTATCAATTTGTTGTCTTTATGTGCGTATTGTCTATGTTGTTTAGTTCTCTTCTTATGGGTTTGTGAGCTTCATTCATGCTCTTTATGCAATTCATATTAACGGCATAGAGTAGCAAAGATCTTGTTTTCGGATCAAGGATCACTGGAGAGATCACCAGCTGCTTCACATGTTGAACGGACCCATCGACGAAGTATTGGTGCTGGTGTAATTGGAGGAACATGAGCAGGAGGAGGTGGACCTTCATCCTTACTGTCATCATCAGAAACTGGAGTTGGAAACCTGTCAAGGAAGTTGGAAGAAGAAGAATAAGGCACAATCGCCAAATCAGGCTCGCAAGCCAAAGATGGCACACCCGCCAAGTTAGGCTCGCAGGCCAAGAGATTTTCATCAAATTTAACATCTATTCTAATGATTATATCATGTGAATGGGGCTGAAGAAGTCTATAACCTTTTACATCTTCAGAATATCCAACAAATATGCACTTTTCACTTTTAGGCTGCAATGCTTTCTGTTTTTCATCCGGAATGTGAGCCCATGCTTCACAACCAAACACACGAAAGTGACTTACATTTGGTTTAATTTTACTCCATGATTCTTCCGGTGTTATACCTTGTAAAACTTTAGTGGGTGCGTGATTAACTATGTAATTTACACAATTTATGGCCTCAACCCAATATTGAAGACTTAGTCCCTTAGATTGAATCATACGATTAGCCATTTCTTTTAAAGTGTGGTTCTTCCGTTCAGCTACACCATTTTGTTGAGGTGTATATGGAACAATGTTCTGTTGTTGGATTCCTTGTTCAGTGCAGAAAGTAGTGAACTTGTTGTTAACATATTCTCCTCCATTGTCAAATCTTAACTTAATACTTTGATGACCAGATTGTTTTTCAACAAGGGCCTTGTAGGCCAAGAACATGTTAAATACTTCGCTCTTAAGTTTTAAGAAGTAAACCCAAGTGCGTCTGGAGTAGTCATCAATGAAAATTAAGAAATATTTGAAACCAGAAAAGGAAACAAATGGAAGAGGACCACACAAGTCACTATGCACAAGCTCCAAAGGAACCGAGGCGTGCCAAGAGGCACGTTTGTCAAAACTATCCCGATGATGTTTTTCGAGTACACAACCGAAACAAACACCATCCTTGCAAGATACCATTGGAATACCAGTCACCATATTGTATTTACATAGTTGTTGCAATGAGCGATAATTTAAGTAACCAAATTGCTCATGCCAAAGTTTGCTCAAGTTATCACTATGAGCAACAAAAACTGAAGGAAAAGGTGATGACCCAAAGTTGTTAAATTTGTACAACCTGGTAATATCATCAACAGTTCCAGTAGCAAGGACATGTTGAGGATTTTTAAAATCCTTGATTACAACTTGGTGAGGTGTAAAAGTCACAGTTTTACCTTCACCTGAATGAGCAATTTGATAGATTGATAACAAATTGCATGAAATTTTTGGAACACATAGTACATCACTGAAATGACCATTTTCTACTGGAACTGTTCCAGATCCTACAACACTTAGAGATCTATCATGACCAACAAATATTTGTTTGGTGTTACATTCATGCAGAGTAGAAAATATGGCTTGATCCTTAGCCATATGATAAGATGCTTCAGAATCAATAATTCATTCATTTGAAGTAGAAGAAGAAGATGCAGTATAAGAGTAACCAGAAGCACAAAGTGCATGTCCATGAGAGTTAGATTCTGAAGACGAATCTATGCTGATGTGGTGCTTCTTCATTGCTGCTTCCAAGGATGCCATCTTCTTGGAACACTTAGATTCATCATGATTATCTTTCCCACAAAAATTGCAATGATGCTCAGTCTTCTTTCCTTTTTGCTTGGATCCTTTGTCATTTTTTAAAGAAGGAGCTGACTGAGAGGGTTTGGGACCCTTGTTGTTTGGTTTATTATTGCGAAAATTTTGTTTCTTGGGAGGCGTGGACTTTTCTTTCTGTTGGGAGAATAAGGCTTTCCCAGATGTATCTGCATTGTTAATTATTCCAAGATGAATGAGCTTATCTTGCTCTCTAATTAAGGAATCACAAAAGGATTCAAGACTAGGCTCTTGATAGCTAGCTGCAATCAAGGATTCTTTCATGGAGTAGAATGTAGATACAAAAAAAATTATGCAGGTCCAAGTTTGGAAAGAATATGATAAATACATTGTTTGTCTTCTTTTTTAATCTTGCATTCTGCACATAAGAGTTTAAAAGTTTTATACTTAGATAAATAGTCTTGAATGCATGAAAAATCATTTGGATTCAAAGAAAGCAACTCATTCTCAAGTTGATCACCCCGAATTTCATTATGTTTACCAAACACAAATTCCAACTTTTCCCAAGCTTTATCAAGTTCATCAATTCCATATATGTGGAATCGCAAATCAGTAGAGATTGACATCCCAATCAATCCACGAGCTTCATCACATCTATTTTCTCATTTAATTTTCTTATCATCATCAGTGGGTTCTGTTTCTTTCCCTGAGGTTATCCTAAAAAGTCCCCTACTTCGTAGAACATCCTCCATACGAAATTTCCATGAGAAATAGTTAGAACTTGTAAGTATAATATCACAAGGGGCGGCCATACTATAAAATAATGGCTGAAAAAATAGAAACTAACTTTCTTGTTGCAAAAAGCTCGAAAAAATATGCGGTTTAAAAAAAACGGCACTGAAAACTTATTCTGGATGATGAAGTTATGCTTGATCAAAGAAAATGTTGAAGATGTCCCCAATAGTGACGTGGCAGATATTAACTTGACCAACTAAAAAAAAGAACCCCTCTCTTCCCAAGATCAACCTTTGACAATCACTTTACAATAAAGTTGCTTTGAAGTGAATCACTTTTGTAAAATAAATGAGGTTCACTTTTACAATAATGTTACTTTTAAATACTGCAGCAATAAATTAAAAGACTTAAGTGACTCACTTTTTATTTTATTTTATTTATGTGAGATGCACTTTTACAATAAAGTAACTTGAAAATAGAAATTGCATGCACTAAAAAGTAGCTTAATAAGACTTGAACTCAAGACCTATTAAAGAATAAAACAACTTTGGACCAAGTGAGCTAAGTTTAAAAGGTACGTAAAAGAATGGAAAGAGGAAGGGAGCCTTTTTTTTTTTGTTTTACTCTTCTCTCTCGTTCTCCATGCTTGCCCATTTTTTCCTGCAAATCACAAAAAAAATGAAAAACAAAAACAAAACAAAAAACTTTTTCCACACAATGGGGTTAGATCTTGGTTAGCTTACCCGAAAAGTCTATGTTTTCAAGTTTTCTCGTTGTTTCTGATTTGTCGTGATCGCACAAGGTGCACGGCAAAGAGCATATGTAGCCGAGAAGACAAGAAAAAAAAACTTTCCCTTATTGTTTTTGATTCGCCGCGATCGCGCAAGGTGCATGGCAAAGAGCATACGCATTCAGGGAAGGCAACAATCCGAGACTAAAACAAAAAAGGTCTAATAATAAAACTGATAAGATATGAGATATTTTAAAAAAAAACAAATCCTTCACTGTAACATTATACCTTCAGATTTGTCGAAATTGGTGTTTCTGGAACAAACGAAAATGGTTTTCGATGAAATGAAAACTATTTCCCAATGGAAACGCCACTCTGGACACAATGGAATGGCTCCCATAGGCCAAAAATACACAGAAAATCTAAAAACAAAAATCCTTTCAAAGTTTCGGCAACATCGGTTCCAAATCTTGATCAAAACCGAAAGTGGCTCTTCATAAAAGCTCTGATACCATGTCCGTGTACACAAGGTACTCCCAAAAGATCGAACACCTTGAGAAAATGCTTCACATAAATAGATCACAGATCAACACACCGATGTTTGTCACGTGGTTAAAACCCTCGAGAGGGAAACAGTCCACGGCCCCAGCCAAATAGCTACTTGGAGCAATTTATTATGCAAAAAAAAGAAAGTTACATGAGCTTCTCATAATCGATCAACTAGCCAAGGACCCTCTATGCTCTTTAAATAGAGATCATAGACCAATCGGGTGTTAAGCCACAGATCAATGGCCTATGATCTAAGAGAAGTTGAACCGTCAGATCACTCTATGTCTAGAACATATCGTGACCGTCAGATTAGAATATTTACAAATGCATACTAAATAAACACACTTTTACCTAATGGATATATTACACAAATTGATCTTAGATAACTCCTAAGTGTCTAAATATCCTAACAACCTTATCCTCCGCTGAACCCTAGGATCACTTTTCATCCATGGACTATGGTGTATAACCACTTTTACCTCCCACACATCATTGTTCTTCTGTGGATAGGGCCTCCGTTACATGGGTAATCCTAGTTTAGAACATCTAATTGTCTTTCTGGTACCCATGTCGCAGTTCTGTTAGGTTTGTGAGAGCCTTCATAGTTATTTTTCATGACAAAATGAGCCTTCATTTTGCATACTTTTACAATCTATACCCAATTATAAGGCTCCCCGCACTTAAGGAGTTATCTTTAGGCCCTGATCTGACTCCTTAAAAACAGACTGGACAACCAAGTAAACTTGTTCATTCAAAATTGTTAAGGTAAATTGAACGATCATCTAAATTGGTGGTAGATTATCTCTCTCTCGGACCATGTAGATTATTTACGATAAATGAATGCTCTCTTTTCTTCAGAATTGAGAAGAGTACCTTCACATGTAGGGTTATCTCCTTTTTAGGCCTGAATGACTAAACTTACGGAAAAGGAACCCACGGTATGAGCTTAGTTTTCTCTTTTTCGTGCTCTAGACCCACACATGAAAAATATTTCGAGCATACTTTATGTCTTTGTCATGCTCTCTAAACCCTAAAGAACAAAGCATCGAGTTTACTATTGTAACTCCCATTTCTCGTAAACAAATGGAAATTTCCGAGTGATCTTGCCTTCCTTCTATTGGAGACATTTACCACCATACACACTCTTTTTCATCAAATTGGCCTAGTTAAACCACTATACTAAGTATAATTGACATTAACTAACATCAGTGGAGCATTAATTGCCATCATACAGCCACACCCATGCCTTCCTACAGTCAAGGAGGCTAACTGGAGCACTCCGGGGGTGATCTAAGTGATATTAATGCACCTAATTGCTAACTGGTGGTTACAATCAGTTCAACCAGTCAGTTAAGGCACCTCCTCTCATTAAATATATTATTTAATGATTATTTATTATTATTTAATGATCTAGAGTCAAAGGGGCGCCTCCACCAACTTATGATGATCAGTTCAGCTTCAGTTAACTTCATCGGGGTTCATTGAAGTCATGGAGCACTAGCACTTGATGGTTGGCTTGCTATGACATGTGTTTGATCTCCTTCAGTTGAGATTCAGTCATTTATTGCACTTCGACTTCAGTTAGGGTTTGGTGAGTCAATTAGGGTTTTGGTCAAGTGGTTAATTGAGTGTGATTGAATGGTTCAGAGTCAGTTAAGCTAGACTCACTCATTGAATTCGAATTGTCTCCTTAGGTATTCGAATTCTTCATGGATTTAAGCCATTGCTCAACATTGGTATTGTAACTATTCATTTCTTTATTGAATAAACAGAGAGGAAACCATTATGGTTCCAATTAACACCATTTCATGAGTATTTGTTGATTATTCTTTCATGAGATTGATTCATAGTTCCTAGATCATGTGCAAGAATTAATATGGTATCAGAGCATACGGCAGATAAAAGATCTATCTCTCAAAAACAAGATTTTTGACAGATTTCTCCATGAAATTTGAGCAATAGCTCAAAAATCCAGCACTGCACCAGAAGCCAAGGCTTACCACTTAATATCCCAAGTAAAGAACTTGTTGATCAAGCTTGCTTGATTGACTATGCTGGGTGTGATGAAATCCTAAAATGTGCAGGCTTTTCGACCTTATGGTGCCCTTTTTGTTTTGATTTGCAGGTCTTAACAGGTACAACTTCGAATGGACTCATTAATCCCTCTTCTCACCCCATTCACAAGCTATTCAGAATGGAAATTGAAGATGATTGCATCTCTGAAGAGACGAGGTCTCTATGAGGTGTCTATTGGACTTGGAAAAGAGTCTTATGAGAATGAGAATGACTGGATAAATGACGGTGATAGAGCTATCGAAGAAATATGTCTGGCCCTTTCTCCTAGCTTGTACTACCTTATTCTTGGTTCTGTTGAACACCCAAAGGAAGTCTGGACAATATTGGACAAAACCTTTGGCAAGCACAATGAGGATCATAATAGTACTTTGGAGATCACATCCAGCACCACAAGATTTTTTCACTCAAAATTCTTAGCCTCTACTCTCTCTGATGAAGTTGTTTAAGATGAAGATGAAGCAGAATCTTCTACACATTCAATTCGAATTGAAGAAAGTCTCCATGAAGTGACTCCTTCTCCTGATGCTCCAGAATTTCATGAGATCTCTGATATCTCATCTTCTCATATTTCTAAAATAGAAGAAGACATTCAAATATCTGATATTGAATAAAAACACTGCTGCACTTCCATGCAAACATTCATCGGTGATTTTCCTTTGAATTCTGTGCAAAATTTACCAGTAATTGCTTCCGAAAGTGAAGGGAAATTTGATTTTTCTCCCTCTAATGTTGCTGCTGGTGTGCAAATATGTAAAAACTTGGATATTTTGGAAGAAATATCAGATTATAAGAGTGACACATTCGCTCCCCATGATCTAGATCTTCCAGCAAAATCCTGCAGGATTGCATGCACCAAAATTCAGAATTTTGAAGAAAAAGACAACTGTGCATCCACCGTCTCGGTTGACCATAATTTTGGATCTGATATGAACCTTATTGGATATGATATGATATTATTTGGATCTAATTTGATATTTCTTGGTTCAAAATTTCAGCTTCATAAACCTTCAGTACTGCTTGTAGATGTTCTCATCAACGGTGTGAAGAAACAAGTACCGCAAGTCTCCTACAAAACTGCTGCTGGGGATTTGATTTCATTTCATAGTTTTGGATCTGTTGTGAACTTATTTATATCTGATTTACATTCTGATCTGATATTATTTTGTTCATATTTTAAAATCCAAAATATTTCAGTCATGCTTGTAGCTTCTCTCACCAATTCCAGTGTGAAAAATTAAGTACTGCATTTCTTCTTCAATTTTGCTGCTGGGGATTTGGTGTTAGTTTCCTATTATGAGGTTGCTGATATTTTATTTTTTGAATCATTAGATATTTCTAAATCTATAATAGATTATGGAGCTCAAGCATTCGCTCTCCAGAGTCCCAGGGATTCTCTACCTTTGGTCACAAGCTCATCTCCTCACAGAACTAGTAAAGAGGAAGACATTCTGCATCCGCTTGGACACTTGCTACTAAGATTTGGGGATGATTTTACCACTCATTGTTTGTTGTTCAAGGATGAAACATATAATTTTCTTAAGTGTTTCACACATGGTTTGAATCCTCAAGAACCTTTTCTCTCTCTTCAGATGATTTCAGCTACTCTACATGGGTCCAGTTTTCACCATGCAGCTATTTATATTTCTAATTCAGTTGAGTGCATTGTTATTCTTCCAAAGTGGAAGATTCCTCCAGACATATTCATTTGGTTTGGATTCATAGGTTCACATGCACAGTCTCAGGATGTTGCTGCATAGAAGAACCAATTCTTGATTTACTGCTTAGTTTGAGGGGGGGTATTTTTCCCATGAGGTTTTCCCCGTTTCCTTGGTTATATTAAGTAGTTACTTTATTGTACAGGGTGACCTATGGCCTTTGCTTCCAGGACCCTAGCATTTTTATGCATCTATGTTTTCTAACTCTTCCTGATTATAGCTTAAGGGGGGGTGTTGAAGACATTTACCACCATACACACTCTTTTTGGTCAAATTGGCCTAGTTAAACCACTATCCTAAGTATAATTAACATTAACTAACATAAATGGAGCATTAATTTCCATCATACAGTCACACCCATGCCTTCCTATAGTCAAGGAGGCTAACATGGCCTTCTCCTACAGTCAAGGAGGCTAACTGGAGCACTCCGGGGGTGATCTGAGTGATATTAATGCACCCAATTGCTAACTGGTGGTTACAATCAGTTCAACCAGTCAGTTAAGGCACCTCCTCTCATTAAATATATTATTTAATGAATATTTATTATTATTCAATGATCTGGAGTCAAAGGAGCGCCTCCACCAACTTCTAATGATCAGTTCAGCTTCAGTTAACTTCATCGAGGTTCATTGAAGTCATGGAGCACTAGCACTTGATGGTTGGCTTGCTATGACATGTGTTTGATCTCCTTCAGTTTAGATTCAGTCATTTATTGCACTCCGAATTCAGTTAGGGTTTGGTGAGTCAATTAGGGTTTTGGTCAAGTGGTTAACTGAGTGTGATTGAATGGCTTAGAGTCAGTTAAGCTAGACTCACTCATTGAATTCGAATTGTCTCCTTAGGCATTCGAATTCTTCATGGACTTAAGCCATTGCTCGACATTGGTATTGTAACTATTCATTTATTTATTGAATATACAGAGAGGAAACCATTATGGTTCCGATTAACACCATTTCATGAGTACTTGTTGATTATTCTTTGATGAGATTGATTCTTAGTTCCTACATCATGTGCAAGAATTAATACCTTCACACTCATTAAACTCAGGATATATGCTTCTTTTGAAGGTGCGTCGATCTGGTGATAGTTTACCCCTTTTTCGGACCTTGCCGACTAAAGATGAAAAAGGTATACCATAGTTCATCATAACCTAAGAGATTTCTTCTATGGATTTTTTTTATACTTTTCCGGCCTCAGGAGACTAAATTGTACAAAAAATAACCCCCATAGAGTCTTCTTCGGAGTTTTCAGACTCTCAAAATCATGAAAACACCAACAAACATCTACTATTTCGGGCTCGTAAAATCCATGAATCAGTGACATATCAAGTATTATTCTCTCTCCTCTTCAAAAATTTCAAAAATGAAGAGAGACTCGAGTTGAATTCCTTGGAATCGTTAGAACTTAACAAGAAAGGTAAGGAATAATTTCACTCTTTGGGTTGTAAGCAGTGGCATCATGCCAGCCTTGAACAAAGCACTCTTTGGACTTCCTAATCCTCATGCCTCATTTTTTCACTTCCATCTCAGATATTACTTTGATTTATTACTCCTCCACTTGTCCTTTATACATGGAGAATCTGATCATGTCTCCTACGTGACAAATAATTCTAGTTGTCCTATCTAAAAGTTTAAAGTTTCCTTGGGTCATCTTTGTGTCATGCTCATTGTTCAAGGATCTTTACCTCTATCTGATCATCCTGATTCCCATCACTATCATCTCTGAGAATAACTTGTTTCTACCTTCCCTCATCCATTTTTCTAGTTACTCTCATGATCTGTTGAAGGATTCATTGCCTTCCTCCTCGCACTATAGTTTCTCATCAACATCTCCTGAAGACGGATACATAGAGTTTATAAGATGGTACCTTAGGATTCACTACTCACATTGGTGAACTCCTTTCCTTCAGTTGTCAACATTACTCATTTCATGACACTCTGATGAATTCCTTCCATGTTCGACTTCAACTCACATATTCACATGGTAGGAGTTATACTAGTTACTATCTACTTGGATGAATACCTTAGCTTCATATCTCTATAACCTAAGTTGTGCAAGATTGTGTTATGTTCTGCGACACTACTTCTAGATATTGAAGACTCGTCGCTGTATATTGTGGCTTTGATCCACCATTGTAATACATATGAGACCTTGTTGCCCGTATGATATGATGTAGTCGAATATTGTAAAGGATATAGTGTTCTGATTTATTGAAAATGGAATCCTTAGAAATGATTTTGTCCATAACTTTGATATGTCGGTTAAGGTACCTCTGTGCAGTATTGGCAGCTGACTTCTCCAAGAATACAAATTGTAATGTATTTCGGCCATTGTTTCCCTCTGACCTCTTGCATTAGGGGGCATCTGTTATCCAATGAAATGAAACTTCTCCATCTGAGTACTGACACTCAATGTGTTGGTACACAAAAGGAAACAATGGATTGAAGTAGACAAAACCCTATATATGAGCATGTGCCTTAATACATCTTCATCCTGTCAGTATTTCCTATGTTTTATAAATATATTGAGGGGAAATCGTGACTATTTCCATAGAAACTCACGATCCATTCGTTGGTATCCATATATACAACCCGTGATTACATGATTGCACTTTGCATTCATAGTTTTCCTTTATAAAAGTCATGGTTCACTTGCGACTTGCCAGTATCAATACCCGCAATTACCCGAAACTCAAAAATTAAAAATAAAAGAATTTTAGTCAAGGATAGTTGGTCTCGTAATCATAACGTTCCCAAATTCCTCAACCATCTCAACCTTGGTAACTACTCCTATTCATCAAGTATAAATAGAGGGTGGGGGTTGTGGCCAAGGAGATATCTAAAGAGAGTGAGGTTGTGCTAGAGGAATATCCTTGGATAGTTGGAGCAGTAAAACTCAGTTCCTTGGCTAGCAGAGGAGGACTTGTATCAAATATTGGTTGTATCTTTCATCACTGCTTCTCAATAAAGAGATATTTTCTTCCAAACTGGTGTACTTATGTTCTTATGTGTTATGATTCATGAATTATCTTGTTGTCTTATTGCAATCATAATATTTCATTAATCTCTTATATAACATCTAATATATTGCAGGAAGGTGTCTATCTCTTTGGAGGGTGTGAATATCCATAGAAGCTATTGTAGAATTTGGATTGAAGGAGAAATCTATGACCAACCTTCATAAACAAGGTACAAAACTTTCTGCCTTTTTTATGTGTCAAATTTCCAGATAGTCGAATGTCTGCAAGTTTAATTTTGGTATGTTGGTGACCCCAGAACCTTAGGTCATAAGGTAAACTTTCCCTGAACAAAAGGGACATACGGGTTATTATCATAAATTGATATGCCATTAATCCGACATAACATACCCACTTGAGGAATTACCGAGAGAAAATCAAGAATTTAAATGGAGAGACGAATGTAGTGCATCGTTTGATTTATTGAAGAGAAAACTCATCGAAGCTCCTGTACTTAGGATCCATAATTGGTTGATAAATTTTCATGTCCACATCGAATCATCAAGTATACCAGTCGTATTTATTCTGACACAACCTGAAGAGGATGGAATGTATTTCCTAAATGTGTATAGCAGCAAACAATTGAACAAGACAAAAAGGAATTATTCGACAACAGAAAGAGAGGCTTTGGGGATGATATTCGTTCTTCATAAATATCAACATTATCTCCTAGATAATCTATTTTTCTTCTATACTGATCATCAAGCACTAAAATACCTAGTCAATAAGCCTCTACACCATGGTCGAATTTGTTGATATCTATTGTTATTTAAAGAAATTGAATTCGAAGTGATTTTCTAACCAGGGAAAGCAAATGTTGATCCCGACAATTTGTCAAGAATCTAAAATGGATACGAACCAACTGGAATTGATGATGACCTACCAGATTCACATTTATTTAGAGTGGAAGTAGTACCATCATAATTGGAAGAAATTACACAATTCCTAGAGGATGGAAAAGCACAGGAAGAGACTTTAGAAAAGAAAAAAAAATTGTATCCATTAAAGCTACCTCGTAGACATTAATGAAGGGATTTTTATATAAGCTTGGACCAGATGAAGTGCTATGTCATTTGTGTCTTGGAGCATGAGAGACAAATCATCATGAATGAAGCACACAATGGACCTACAAGAGGACATTGTCAAGCCAATACAACTACAAGAAAAAATCAACAATTTCGTCTGTGGTGGTCGACAATACACAAAGATTGTCAAAATTGTGTAAGCAAATTCAACAAATGTCAAAGACTGGATCGACCTTTGGAAAGTACCAAAATTCCCTTGATATAAGTAAACACAAGTTTAACCTTTGAAATTTGGGCAATTGACTTTATCAGTCCATTTCCAGTTCCTGGTCGATGAACAGAATCTAGATACATTATCACAATTGTCGAGTATGTCATAAAATGGGTAGAAGGAAAACCTGGCGAAGCCTGCACAAATGAAGTAGTAGCAAAATCCATCTATGAAAATATTTTTACACACTTTGGTTGTCCACTAATTTTAATCAGTGATCAAGGTTCCCACTTCGTTAATAAGACAATATTAATAATAACAAAAGAGTTCCTGATTGACCATCAAAAAATCAAAGCATATCATCCACAGTCCAATGGTGCGATAGAATCCTTCAACAAAACTTGAAAGTTCTGATAAAAATATGCAGCATCGACAAAGATGACTGGCATGAAAAAAAATACCAATGGTACTTTTGGCATATCGGACGGCATATAAAATATCGACAGGCCATACCCCATTTAAACTTGTCTATGGGAAAGAAGTAGTCATACCCTTGTACTTCTGACAACAGGCACCAGTAATAGAAAAATTTCTGCATATTGATATCGAGCACGCTAAGGAAGACAGACTATTTCAACTATCTAAATGAGAAGAACAATGACAATTAGAAATTCATCATCAAGAAATCCAATGTTAGCAGCAGAAGGGATGGCACAATAGAAACATCAAAAATAAGGACATCTCAGTTGTGGATCTCATACTACTCTACAATATCTAGATCAAAGGAAAACCAAATAAACTACACATTGCATGGCTAGGACCGTATATAGCAGAAGAAAACAATGTCAATGGATCAATTCATTTAAAAACACTACAAGGCAATGTATTCATAAAGCTTGTAAATGGCACATGACTAAAACTTTATAGAGTATAATAAAAGACATGTTATCGACCAATGGACATATCACCATTGTTCTACCGATGTGCCCAAGTTTGAAACATTTATTCTAACTATAGTTACCTTAATTCTCACGTATTTAATTATGATTTTGAAATTTTAACAAAAAGTAGTTATAAGTAGATAGTATAAAAAGGAAACGAAGACATGGGTATTGGTAGGTTCAACCTGACGGTAGACTGGGGAGGTATAACAACCAGTGACAATGCAAGGAAGTAGACACATAGAATACCACCAAGAATAACAAACTGATGAAGGGAACAGGACCGACGAAGTGGATGTGATCGACGAGTAGAATCCAGCCGACAAGACAACAACCGATGAGACACATCAAAACATAAAGCAAGCCACTCGACAGAAAAACACCAAACCAACAAGCAGGAAAGAGTACAAATAAATGACCAATTCCAACCCATGGGGCACAAAATCCTGCATGCATTGGAAATAGCATTGACAAAATGTCAATCAAGTAATGAGCATTTAATATATCCACCAACGACACATTTAATCTCTTCACCCACCATAATTGTCCCTACGCATGACATTCCCACTTTAAATATAACACTTGAAGAAACTTGGGCATTACTTTTGCAAAAACTAGAGCAACAGAACTTAGAACCAACCGATTTGATACCAGAACATATCAATGCTATAGAACCAGTAGTTGAAATGGAACCAAAGAATTTGCAAACCACTACTCGAGCACAACCACAAAAATCCGACAACCAGAAGAGGTAGTTACACTGCTAAAAACAAGACTGCAAAATATATGGAATTCCAAAATCGAAGAACAACAATGGAAGAGAACATGGAATGAAATAAAAGAGTGGGGAAAAGATTCCAATGGAAGGTTGCGAGAAGAAGCATTGAGGGGACAATCAACCAAGTTACATACATGAATTTACCACTGCTTGATAGCTTCAGTGGACTAAAAGAATTAATTGCACAGTCCGTCGTCAGTCAGTACCACAGAGGCAAGTTCTACTTTGACAGACTAGTTGAAATCAATGGCACCCTCATCAAGAAAAACACGGGTTTGTTTAATGAAGGAGATGTTGTACCTACCATAGTGAACCCTACATTAGTCAAAGAATTCATATGAACACTAGCAAGGAAAAACTCTAGAGGGCTTGTTATCAAACAAATCCAGTATGAAACTTACTAATTTGTTGCGAAGATTGTGTCGATTGAATTGACTACCTCCAATTCAGGATCATATCTTAAGCTTGACATGCTTGAAGTTGTCTAGAGTGTTTCAAAACGAGAAAAATTAAACAAATGGGTCGACCACATGGTAGGCATTATTCGAGGTATTTGTAATTGTGTCAAGAGGAAAAAGGAATAATCAACTTTCCATCATTGATTATCTGGATTATTATGGCATGCCTACGACCTTCTGATGATAAGGACTTCACAGACAACAAAAAACCACTTATGTGCAATAGTATTTTAAAGCACAAGGATGTCAATTAGGAGCGACAACAACCAAAATCTGGTTAGAAAATAGGTTCCAAGAACTTAACGTTAAAACATCCAGATGGTGAGTCTCCCAAAATATCTGTTGAAGCCTACTACCAACAACACACATCCAAATAGAACTCAACCATACCTGTGTATGGTACTTACAAGGAGCAGCTGGAGTAGTAGAGTAACTTGACTATTACCTAGAAGTCAACCAGTTGTTTGTCAAGTTATCCCAACAAATGGACACAGTCATACCAACTCTGGAGCAAGAAATATTACAAAAACAAGAAATTGTCGATCCACTCTCAGATGCAGAGAAAGAAGAAGAATATGAAGTATGCCTCTACATAAATACATTTACAATGAGAGCGAAGAAAATTGTTGAAATAAACCCTTTGGGGATTGCAGTGATTTCTCATCAAAATTTACCCATTTGATCAAATGATATCTCCTATTCAAATCATCTACCATCAGAGTATGAACTAACTAAAGAAAACATATCCTGAGTTTCCAAAAAAATATTCAAAATCCCGACAAAACAGAAGACCCAAAACAACATGCAAGGGAAAAAGAAAATTAGTCTTGCAGGAGCTGACAAAAGAGGAAAACGTTGAATTCTTTAACCAATCAAATATGGTATTGATAGACATTGGTCATAGTAAGATCCCTATCTCTAAAAAAAATCATAAATTAAATTTAGAAGAAGAATCCTGACAATCGTCGAACCAACCAAGAAAGAAAGTGAAGTTTGTTGAATCCTCGCATGTTGACCTCACAAAAACATCCCCACCCTTATCCCTAACTATTTTCACCGAACAAATTGACACCCCAATTGATTTGACCAACCGAGAAGCCATCCACTCCTCCCTCGATGTACCATTACCTAACCAAAATTCCCCCTTCCATATTCCTGCACATATCCAACCTGAAATCCAAAGCGACATTGAACTCCATGAATTCATCAGCCAATTACCTTCCATACTACCCAACTAGAAAACAGATATCATTAAGAAACCAGTGTTTTCCACACGAAGTCAAGAAAACATTCTACCCCTCCAGGTAGCCACATCCCTAAGAAAGCCCCTCAAAATCCAAAATTTGTTGCCTACGCTACCACAACGTTGGAAAAAAATATTGATCCTGAAGGAGAAACCACTCATACAGAAAGCACAACATATAATTTATTCCCCCACCTTCTTCAACTCCTTCCCATACTGACACTCCTATCCCGACTAGCATACCTAACTTGTTGGTTCTAAATTCCCCAGATACTTCAATTTCGACCATTCCACCTGCGTCCACTGTTACAGAGAAAACTTCCTTTGGATTTGGGTGGACCACAACAAACAATATGACAGTAAATCAATCCACTTCCAATATGCTCAAGAAATAAACAATTCTAACACTAAGGGATGACAAGTGTACCTTGTTCCGGGCGTTCATAGTAGATCCATGATGATCTTTCAATCACACTTGCACCTACATTTCATTCTTGACAACAACTAAACATACATGCATGATAGATGTTAAGTGTTAGAACCTACTCTAGCATATATAAATCCAATATATAATCAAAGAAACCACATCCATGGATGAAAAATATTCATAGTTACACATATAATGGACAAGAAATGGAGATTTCTATTAAGTATAAACAGAGATATAAGTGACAAACTCTGTCGGCACCTCGTCAAAATCGGGAAACTGAGTCCTCCACCTGGGCCTCCACCACTTCAACCCTCCATATCAATGTAAATATCAGAAGACAATGGAAATATTGGGAAGAGCATCAATGGTTGCTCAAATGATAAAGGGATGTAGACTCAAGTATGCAAGAATGGGGCACAAATCCACTATAGTTCCTTTGCTCTCGCAAGTTCTCCTCTAATGCATACAAGTATCTCAATATATAGACCTTCAATAGGAAGTGAAGGGTCGATTCGGAGTGTTTCCAGGAATATGGAAGGCCAATAGTCGAGTTATTCATGACTTGATGAGAAAAACTCCAAAAAAATATTTTTGAGCACATTTCCTGATGTACGTGGGTCATAGTGGAGCAAGTTGTGTGTACACGCGGTCTATAGGATGGTGACCCATGTATACCCATAAATAAGACATTTTAAAGGGATTTTTTGGATCATCAAAGTTATATTGAGCAAAGGGGGGTCCAAAGAGTCTGCATAGAGACAAGGAATGCCATAAAAACATGATCCACCAAGTGTGGTAAAATCAGCTATACCATATGTCCACTAATGTGTGTGGTCAGAGGGGTAACATGGTGTCCGAAATACATTATAACAATCCCAGAAGTGGATTAATGAAGACCTAGGTGGTAAAACCGGTCACTTCTCAATACAATACAATGATAGGTTTCAACATGTGATTGCAAGTATGAAGTGTAGCAGTCCTCGGATACATAATAGTACAATGGCCATGAATAGGCATAATAGACATATGTCACATGTGATCATCGCCATGTACAATATACAGTGAAATATATCTTCATACTGAATGAGGACATCTAATGGTACACTCGAATCTATTCATGAGAACTGAGATCTCATAGATATTGGCACAATCAAGGAGGTAGCATATATGGAATTCCACCAAGCACGGAGGTCTTATACACAAATCATCGCTAGTACATGTCCCATCACGCGAGTAAAGGTGTCAAGGTCGAACATGATGGATCATTGTCTGATTATTGGTCATTTATGTATGTCGTTAACATATGCGAGATATCCCACCGATAATGATAATGGGAATCAAGGTACATAGTGCAATCAAACAAGTGTGAATAGATGTGTTGAGGTCGAACCCTTGAGAGAGTCCATCGATCAGGGGACATTGATGTATTCCCAAAACTGTAGATGGCGAGAGAACTTGACACTGATGAATGCAAGTCTCAAGGAACTCAATGGACTCTAGATCCCTATTTCAGAATAAATGATCTGAAGTCAATGGAATGGAATCCACTGGAAGGAGGCAATTAAGGTATCCCCCATCAACCAACAGGAGGTACACAGCAACGCTGGATAATTTGGAAGAACTCGAATGAAAAATATGTGCACGAAATAGTAACTGTATCGAGAATGGCTAACATGAAAAGACAAGATAACTAAGGAGTGGCCGAATCAGGCTAAAACTTCCTTCGAACAAGATCATAATGCATATGAAGACTCATAGGCAATATAGAATCAACATAGAAATAGGGACAAATCTGCGACACAGGAAGCATCGACAGAGCCTACATAGGGACTGGAAGCATAACCAGTCGGTGTAGAAACTCAGAGTAATGAGTATAGCTCCTAAATTAATACTAATAACCCAACCAATGGATGGAATATAGAGTGCTCTGTTCGAAGGCGACACAACATGACAGCTGCCAAAGTAATATCATTTCCCATCGGGATTTTTATATTTTTTAATTTTTTTGGTCTTTTTTATATTGGAAATATTGAAAAAGAATAAAATTTCTTATAATACAAAACTAGGAGGAAACGAGTGTCGCGGGAAAGCAAACTAGTTCCAAACAGTGGAACATACCTATGATCAATGCAAGGAAGCATGTACAGGATAAGGACACTCAGGGTGATGTCTCCTCCGAGTATGGGATAATCAAGCTGCAAAAAATATATGGAAGGATCTACTTAGCTGTGATTGAGACAAGCTCAACCTATATGGCTCATAAAACTGAAGCAGGTAGCCGTCATAAGGCTCAATATGGAAACCGGACGCATGAAATGCAATTACAACTTGATATAAATGGGATTCCATGTGGGAGATGGCTAGCATAAATTTCAAGAAGAATATGAGTTTATTTCTCAAAGACATGGCGTAACTACAAGGGACTTGTATACCTAAGGGAGGACTCTCGGCATGGGTACCAAATGGAAAAATGGGATCTATCTAGGGCACCCATGTGTAGGAAGTCTCTACCACTTACGTAATTCAACTTCTAATAGCAGTGTCAAGGTTCTATAACATCACAAAGTGGGTCTGTACCTATAGTTAAGGTGACATGGTCATAGGAAAATGCATGATGCATGCAGAAAAGTGACCCTATCCTATATGCTAGTTCGAATTTATACATGCTATAGACACGAACAGGTCAAGACCTCGACAAACATGCACCCAAAACGAATCCCTACACCGCAACATTAGTCCAAAACAGCTAAAAAAGGTTAATAAGGGTCCAAACTATAGGATAAGTGGGTAAAAATTTCAAAAGTAATTTGTTAAAAGTAAAAATTGACATTTTCACCATACCATTTTGTTTTTTACCACAAATAGTGCATTTGGAGCCATTTGGACCATAAACTTTAATTGTCGATTTTGAGAGCTAGGAGCAACGAAATCATGAGCCGTCAAGACCAGGTAAATCCTACTCTCATTCCTCATCAATTCCATGCATTTATTTTCATTTTCCATGGTGTATTTTTATTTTGGAGAAACCATAACTGGGTATCACGGCCCATGCGGGTCACAAGCCATCGGGTCACGTATAAGGCCTGATGTACGTGGGAAGAGTATAGACAACCTACATACATATGCAATTTCTACTAAGAAAAGTCATGTACAGGGACATGGATACCCAGTTCAATGGAAAACTCTCATAAAAATCCAATGTTTTTTTACAGGATGGTGTTGGAATGGAGGGAGTGTGAGCATGAGGATGTGGATAGGGAAGTCCACCGAGACATAAACGCTCAACAATCTCAAAAAATATCTAGATTATACAATTTTTGGAAGCTTAGGGGTTTGACGTCCCAACCAAGACTTCTTCAGATGTTTGTTGACTACTAGGACCCAGACAGAGAGGATTTTTAGCTAGATGGGATGCCCCTGAGACTAGAAGTGGAATATATCAACTTCATTACCAGAATATCTCGTCGAGGAAATGTAGTAAACTTGAGTGTTGTGGAGTGGGAGGAGGGATCACCATCTAGGAGTATATAGTCGTTTATTTCCTTCTATATACTGAGAAGATCGAAAGCCAGGTTCCGGTGAAATCCATCTAGAGCCTAAGTCCCAAGGTGATTATTATCAAGAATAGCGGGGTTGGAATCACTCCACTAGGCCTCTCATGTTTTATTTAGTAGAGTGTATGAGACCTATAGTGCATGATTGGAGCACATCACTACTGAACGCTATGAAACAATAGCTGATAGACTGCAAGTTGGGCAGGATAGATAACTTTGAGTTCTCCAACATATTTAGCACTTTATTTTTCAAGCAAGGCCTTAAACCAAGAGTCGAGGTTCCTCCACATAGTCTACGAGATCCGGGCCAAACCCGTTGGGCAGAGGTGATGCGACGATTAGGGGGAGTTCGGACGCCGATTCCTTTCCCACTAGACTTTTACCACTGGTGGAGGTGAAAAATCGTGGTCATGGATGACTATCCCTATGCATGGATTGACTTCCGTGGAGACCCAAACATGCCACTACCACCAGGTGCTGCATATGGTGACATAGGTAAAAATACCCAAAAAAAGAATTATTTGATTTTTTGTATTTTTGATATAATGGAATCAAAAACATGTTTTTTGCAATATCACGTACTAACATTGATCATGTATATGCATATGTGGGTCCAAGATGGCCAGATGGTTTACCCCAACATCATCGAAGGGGATGAGGGAATGACATGATCGGTGCAGATGCAGAGCAGACGCTCCAGAACATACACGACAACTTTGCTAGACTGACACATAGGGTACCCATGGTGCAAGTCAATGACTTTCCTGAGGCTATGCAGAGACATGTAGTAGGAGCACCTCATCTGTGGGTTATACTATTTCAGTGGTTGGACAATGCATTTGTTTGTTACCATGACCATCACCCTGTCCCGCAGGCTTAGATTCCTAGATAGAATTTTTGTATCGATCGTATAGTTTTTTGGTGTCTTAAAGCCCCAATTTTGTATCATGATATTTTGTATTGTGAGACCATTTTGAAATATATTCAAAAATAAACTAAAAAATTATAGTGATCGGATTGATGTATTTACATGTGTGTTTAAATGTGAATGGAATGTGTATGCTTCATTATTGATGTAACAAATTCTAGTCTAAAATGTAATTTGCATAAGAATCGGCAACATGATTGTGAATCCTAGGAATGTGAATGTATGTTATGTAGTCAATTTGTCATTCTAACAATATTACCTATAAGAATCTTCAAAATAAAGTCGAATCTATGATACAGTACACACCATTTAACTATGACACAACCAGTTGTGAGTCAAGATAGACTTCAAGAGATCAAACATCATTGGAGATGGCATCACGTAGTAACTCAATCACGACGCTATATTCAGCAACATTGTTTGATGATGGTCGGAGACACACACCTCCTGGAGACACCACGTGACCCTTAGGCATATAAATGACCCAAGTAGCCGAAGCTAAGTTCTAGGTATGGCGGCTAGCACCATCAGTGTATCCTAGGTATCCCAAAGATCCCGTTGGCATCTGTCACAACAAGGGGAATCATGACATCAAAACGAATCACTACAAGGGGACCAAAAGTAAACTATTCAATTATACAATAATATATAAGATATCAGCCTCAACTAAGAATTAGGCATAGTATTTTTTGAGATAGAGCCCATTTCTAAGCTCCACCAAGGTTGTCCCTTCATAATCCTCTAGCTCATAGGAATCCTTCTCCAAGACATGTTTTACTACATAAGGCCCATGCCACATGGGGTTGAACTTACCTGCCCCTAAAGGTTCACTAGCTTAGTCATACAGGAGGACTAAGTCACCTTAATTAAATCGACGAGGAAGGAAATGCTTATCGTACTAAGCTTTCACATGATGCATATTGATCTCAAGAGCCACTACGGCATCCCGACGCTGCTCATCAAGGTGATCTAAGTAGACCAAACGTTCTTCCAACTCATAAATCTCTACTAAGGGCTCTACGACTAGTTTCAAAGAGGGAATTTCACATTCAACTGGTAAAACCGTCTCCACACCATGTACTAGTTGATATGGAGAAAACCCAGTGGCAGTCTTAACTGCGGTTCGGTATGCCCACAAAGCAGGGTAAAGAATATTGTGCCAATTGTACTTGCTTTGTCTAACGGTTCTTTGCAAAATGGACTTAAGGGATTTGTTCATAGCTTCAACATGTCAATTTTCGTTAGGATAATAAGAAGAGGAGTACTCTTGCTTATATCCCAATTTCAAAGATAATTCGTCCATCATCTTATTTTGAAACTGTCTTCCATGGTCAGTGACAAGCTCTTTTGGGATACCAAACCGAGTGATGATCTGGTTGAATACAAAATGAGTAGTCATCTCACTGTCAGATTTAATAGTAGGCATAGCCTCTTCCCGTGTCGTGAAATAGTCCATGGCCACTATAATGTGACGGTTCCCTCCAGCCGAAGCTAGGTTGCAATCCATAAAGTCTACCCCCCACTTCGTGAAGGGACCGACAGTGATAAAAGGATGTAACAGGGCGGGATTCAAGAACATATTTTTTGCAAACACTTAGCAAGGGTGGCACCTCTTGACCGCATTAACACAATATTTAAAGATAGACGACCAGTAATAACCTGCTCTAAGGATCTATTGAGTTGTATCAAGCCCATATAAATGACCACCACATGCCCCACTGTGGCAATCATTCAACATAGTCTCGGCCTCATCATGAGTCAAACATCAACACAAAATGGAATATATCCAATGACGATACAATGTGTCACCGATAATAAGGTAGTTCTTAGAATTATGTCGTAAACGTCGATGTTCATACCATGAGAGGTGAGGAGGAACCTTCAAAGTCTGTAAGTATATGATGATATCACCATACCAAGGATCTGCGATCAAAATAAGGAAGATATGTTCATCCACAAAGGAATCTTCATGAATTTTGTCTTCATCCAAACTAGGGAGATCCGACATGAGCTCCGAAGAAACTAATGATTTCTTTGAATTTGTCGAAACAAACTTGAGATCGAATTCTTGCAAAACAAAAATCCATTTATTGTACTTTCCCCCTATCATTCATCTAGTCAAGACAAACTAAAATGGATCGATATGAGCTATGATCGTATTATGTCGAAGTAGTATATAATGTATCAAGCATTGTACTACATAAACAGTCACTAAGGATACCTTCTCAACGTGACTATATCAAAGTTCAGCATCAACGAGATTCTGGCTAAGATAGTAGATAACGTGCTCTTAGAGCTCATCATCCTTTTGAACCAAAACCATCCCAATCATCTCTGGAGATGCTGCCATGTATAATAGGAAATCACGGTCGTAGTCAGGTGGACTAAGAACAAGGGCCATTGCGAAGGATTTCTTAAGTGCATCAAAGGAATCCTGGGCTCGCTCATCCCATATTAACGTAGTATCCTTCTTCAAATTGGATGACAACAAATCTCTGTAAGAATTTAGCCATCCCTTAGAGACTTTGAATATTTCTAATCATGCATGGGGGAGACAACTGAAGTATTGCCTCAAACTTTAGAGGATTGATCCTAATACCCTCCTTAGAAATGATAAACCCTAATAACCAACCCACTCTCACACAAAAGATGCACTTTTGAGGGTTTAATCGGATTTGATAATGGAGGCATCTTTCGAAAACCTAGCGCAAATGGTCTGGATGATCCACTCTCAAACAAGAGTGAGCAGCTAAGTCTCCAAAATAGACTTCGATAATATGCTTAAGGTCATGAAAAGGAAAGGTCGTCGCCCGCTGAAATGTAGCTCCGAAGTTTTTAAGGCCGAAAGGCATCTTCCAGTATGCAAACTTACCCTAATGAAAAATGAAAGCAGTCTTATGTTGATCCTTGTGTTTTATTTGGTTATACCCTGAAAAACCGTCCATAAACGAGAATACTTCACTCCTAACACAATATTCCAAAATATTATCTATGAATGGTGAGGGGAAATTATCTTTCGGATAGGCCTTATTAAGGTCTCTAAAGTCAGTGCACACATGGATATTTCCATGCTTCTTATCTACCAGAATGGGTTTGGATACCCATTTAGTCAAGGGAACCAGATAGATAAATCCATCTTTGAGTAACTTTTCTATATCGACCTTAATGGCAGGCGCCTTACAAGGGTTCATCGCACGTAAACGCTGTCGAACAGGCTTATCATTAGGATAATTTTTAATCTCATGCTCGACAATACGAGGGTCTATTCCTAGCATATCGTCATACAACCACACAAAAACATCAGGAAATTCTTTAAAAATATTAGTGTATGCCTTAATTTCATCAGGAGAACAATATGCACCAATGTAAAAAAATTATATCTTGCCAGGAATCCGAGAAATGTTGATAGGAATCCTAGGTGATATGTTCGTCATGTTCCCTTCAACATATACACCATGAGTGGCTAATGGGACCACGGGACAACCAACATTCTCTCTAAGGGTCAACCTAAAGTCAACACGCTTGATCCCTTCGAGCTTCGAGAGGAAGTAAGAGTGATGGTGCAACTTCCCCCAAGGTTGTTGCGGACCATTCATGGCCTCGAGAATCACTTCATCTGAAGGAAAAACATCATCAATGCAATCATGCAAGTGTGATGATGCAACTGCCCAAGAAGGTAGTGCAAATAGATCCTCCTCTTCCGTCCGCAGAGAGGAACGACCAGGGTATACAACAGGATCAAGATCATCTTGATAAGAAATCTCTGTTGCAGACAACAACACCTCCATCTTGGTAGGTTTAGGGTCTTCATCTATAGTGCTCAGAGAAGGGAGAGTCTAAGGGTCATCCAAATACACAATGTGAAAAGGGACCGAACTCAATGATGACGAATCACTACCAATAGTGGAACCAATAACTAGGATTGGTGTTGTAATATTAAAGGATCCCATCAGTGAGGGATACATTCCAACACCAACATTCTGAGTTGCCGACTGAGAATTATCAATGGTTGAGATGGTGGATCCCGACGATGCAAACAAACTGGAATTATCAAATGACATTTGGTCAATCGTGACAATTAGATCCTCAAAAAGAAATCAAATGACACAGAAAACGTAAGAGATGATCGCTTTCATAGCATAGGTCCAATTACATCCCAGTAAAAGATTGTAGTTAAGGGGTGCATCAACCACCTCAACCTCGATCGACAGGGTCTTCCCTCCCAACTAGACTTGGAGAGATGGAATAATACCATGCGTCCGAAAAGAATGTCCATCAAATGTATTCAACATGTTCATGGATTTCGATAACATGGGTGATCCAAGGCCTTTCCAACAAGCTAGAGACATCACAGAGGCCGCAGCGCCTTCATCAACTACTATGTGTTTGATGATGTTATTCATACATTCCACATGGACTAAGAAATCAACATGGTAAGGCAAGAGAGATTGGACCTCATGGGTTTCAAATATAACTGTAGTGGAAGGATTAGAATCAACCATCCCAAGCGTAGTCAACAATGCTCACCTCTGCGTGGGACAAGTCTGAAGGACTTCAAGAGCTGACATCGCACATGGATTCTAACCCAAATCCTCGAGAATAAAATCATGTCGGGAGGCTCGAGCATTAGGATTTTTCCTCTAGCGCTTTAGGACTCCCTTAGGTATACGAGGTATATCTTCAGGCTTGTCGATATGCAAAGATTTCTCAAGAGGTGTAGGCTCTTTACCCAAGTGATGTTGTGACAGACCATAATATTTTTTGCGAGTCACAACATTAGAGACAAACATCATGTTGATACAACCATGGAAACCTTCCACATTCAGTGGGTTTTTATGCCCACCAGAAGTTCTTCCGGTGTCCACGTTCCTTAAAGTCATATTTTAATTATGAGGTAAAGGACCAGTCAAAATAGTTGGGCTTTGTGCGATGTACTTTTAGGCTTTGTGCGATGAAATTTTAGGCCTCATCAATACGGGGGCACAAGTATGTGAGATGGTCTCCCCCACAAATATTGCAAGGGAATTTAACCTTCTGTTTAGGTTTCTTGTCCCCCATAGAATCATTGTTGTTCTTGTCATCGTTCGGGTTCTCCTTCCTATTCCCACCCCTTATATTATTTTTTCCCTTATTTCTATTTCGTTCGGGTTGTTGGTTACCCTTCTGGTCCAACAAATGTACCGAGATCACATCCTCTTATTGGGTGGGATTAGACGAAGTAGTAGCTTGTCCAGTCACAGGTTGATTAATACACAAATTTCACATTTGATTTGTAACTTGTTTTATGACCTTGGTACTCACGGAGCCAACAATACCATTGGCATGTATCCCAGGTTTAAACTTAGGTTTGAATTTTGATCATGGCACATTAGGGATAATCTCATAAAGGATCCCAGACTGAGCAT
This sequence comes from Pseudotsuga menziesii, assembly GCA_001517045.1. Classification (NCBI taxonomy): domain Eukaryota; kingdom Viridiplantae; phylum Streptophyta; class Pinopsida; order Pinales; family Pinaceae; genus Pseudotsuga; species Pseudotsuga menziesii. Next base: position 138,788 of record LPNX011205905.1, on the reverse strand, counting down.
AAATCAAGTCTATATACTGAGCTCAAAATATAGCATGCTCCTCATTCATAACTCCAGACGTCGAAACATCCTTTGCCATATAAGTCAATAAATATTTGAGGAACCATTCCAACAAAAAATCAGGTGGAATGTTGGCCTTAATAAACATCTTTTGTCTACACCACTCTTGAATATGATCAGATATGTGCATGGCTTTATCCTACCAAAATGTCAACAAGAGCTCGATGTCGGCATAATAACCCCCTTCTGCATGACCCATAAAAGGATGCACAAGAATGTTATAGTTTGGTATACCTTGAGAATGAGGTGCTACATAACCATAATTATAGGATTGATAAACAGGTTGACCCCCAGATACATAAGGAGGCACATAGCCTCTCGACACAACAACATCGGCTAACGATGGAATAGCATGGTTAGAGGTAGCACCCTGTCCTGAAGAACCGTGTGGGTTATGAGGAGGATGTGTCACAGGAAAGGCGTTTGACGGAACAGGTGTGGTGGACGATGGAGCATAGGATGAGATGTAAGTTGTGCCTCCAACATTCACATGTATAGGGTCACCTCCGTGAGAGTGAACACCAGTGTTATGCCTGGATGAAGGGTATGAAAAGCCTCCCACAAATTGAGCAGAAGGTGTAATATGACCACTACCAAATCTATCAACATGAAAAGGGATGGAAATGCCCCCAGGCACAACACTAGGATGAACGGAAGATGATAGAAAAGTATCAGTAAGGTACACCATGCCAAAACTAAAGGGACTTGTGCTAGAGGGAACATGATGAGTCTCACTAATCGAACTTCCCGAGGAAGACCTCTGATAAGCAGCTGCAAAATCCGACATCTGGGGTCATGAATTGTAGGAAGTACTATCCCTGTGAGGGTCGATGTCAACCAAAGTTCCAGGTCTCACAACACTCACATTCCCCATTCTGAAGGATGGAGAAGGAGGGATCTTCGTTTTCTTAGATGTAGTACTCATGATGAGAACGGTGTGTGAATCATAGTGTGTAAAATTTTGCCTAGAATGTCTAGTCCTCTTCTGAGGAGGAGGAGGAGATCCACAAGGAGAAATCCCTGCTAAACGTTGATATTGGTGGAGTGTCAAAACTCGATCCATGATGACTCCATAAAGAGCACACTCCTAGATAAAGCTAGCGCACAAAGAGCACACCCCTAAGCAAATCTAATTCAGATGCAAACAAGTGAAGAGGGAGGATAAATGAGCTCCTGAATGCAGCAGGTATGTCTCACCTAAGAGAGGCCTGAGACTCCCATATACTATAAGCGAAGATGTGTAACCAATTACAGTGGCCCTCAACTTCAATGTATATAGCGATTGTGTTGTCCGACCCCTACCTAGTTAGGACACTCACATAATAACCTCTGCAAGTACTCCCTACGATACCTAGGTAAGAAAAATAAAGTCACCCCAATATAACCAATGCCCAGGCAGACAGTCACAGGCAGGATTTACCATATGGGAAGGGTAACAAATCCCGAATCTTGAAAGCACCAAAGGTACCTCAAAAGCCCCTAGATATGAATGAGATCCTGGAAATATCTCTAGCGATGCACAAAGAGTGGCAAGGGGCTATCCCCACCACAAACGTGTATGATGCCTCATGCTTAACACCTATGTAAGAGGAGCCTCCTGATAACACTAATTATATCAAGGATTTCTCTTCTCACCTGGACAGACACCTAATTGTTTTGTTTCAGTCTTGGAAAAATTTACTCAAGACACCCTATTCCAAGACTCTACAACCTAAGCTTGTTGGTGCACCTCTATCAAATAAAAATGTGTAATCAATTTTAAGGGATGTGATTACTCAAGGGTCATGACCGTGAAACTAGTGATATTATGACTTGGCAGTGAAATAAATATGCACACCTAACAAACGATGCCAAGTGAAATTTGTCTTTGAATATGAAAAAGGGGTATGCCACTACATGAAATGCATAAATTTATCTTCAAATTTCAATGCAATCATTCCTATATGAAATCATGGACACTATTTCATCTAAGCAAACCTAATGCAAGTACCATTTCCATGCAAATGCATAATGCAAAAACATGCCAAAAACAAAATATTTTTGTATTTTGATTATAGATGATATGAAAATGCAATAAAAATAATCTATAACTCCTAGACCTTGCAGCAAGTATCAGACACAAGCCAAGCAAGACACTGATACCAAGAGGTATAATGCACTAATACCAAAACAAAGAGGAGAAGAATGACAAGAACAAATTTTAAATAAAAGCAAAGAAAAAGAAGTCTTTGGTCAGTACAGAAGCAGTAAACAAGAATCATAGGCACCCAACAAGACTTAACAACACTCACAACCCACCCAACATCTCTCAAGCATCAATATCTCACTCACCAAGAGGGATATACGTGATTGTTCACAAAAAACCCACGTGTATACGCCACTATAAGTACTACAGGTCGTGTGCATATGCGACTGTTACCTCTATCACCCGCGTACAGTAAGAGAAAGGTGGTAAAAAGGTAGGCTAAGAATCATATTACTTCAAATGAATACCAATGGGATAACACGCTCCTAAACATGACACACAAACATAGAGAAGCAGAGAGAAAATCAAGTACAGCATGCACCCAAACCCCTACAAATTAAAAGGAAAGTCCTCAACGAAGTCGTCAATTATGTTACAGAGAAAACTTCCTATGGATTGGGGTGGACGACAACAGACAGTATGACACCAGAAATCAATCCACTTCCAATATGCTCAAGAAATAAACAAGTCTAACACTAATGGATGAGAAGCGTACCTTGTTCTGGACATTTGTAGTAGATCCCCATTGAGCTTTCAACCACACTTGCACCTAAATTTCATTCTCGACAACAACGAAACATACAAGCATGATAGATGTTAAGTGTTAGAACCTACTCTAGCATATATAAATCCAATATATAATCAAAGTAATCACATCCATGGATGAAAAATATTCATAGTTACACATATAATGGACAAGAAATGGATATTTCTATTAAGTATAAACAGAGATAAAAGTGACAAACTCTTTCGACACCTCGTCTAAATAGAGAAATCAAGTCCTCCAGCTGGGCCTCCATCACTTCAATCCTCCATATCAATGGCAAGCTCACAAGACAATGCCAAGATTGGGAAGAGCATCAATGGCTGCTCAAAGGATAAAGGGATGCAAACTCAAGTATGTGAGAATGGGGCACAAATCCACTATAGTTCCTTTGCTCTCACAAGTTCTCCTTCTCTAATGCATCCAAGGAGCTCAATATATAGCCCTTCAATAGGATGTGAAGGGTCGAGTCAGAGCATTTCCAAGCATATGGAAGGACAATAATCAAGTTATTCGTGACTTGATGATGAAAACTCCAAATATTTTATTTTTTAGCACATTTCCTGATGTACGCAGGTCATAGTGAAGCAAGATGCATGTACATGCGTCCTGTAGGCTGGTGACCCACGTATACCCATAACTAAGACTTTTTTAAGGAATTTTTTGGATCATCAAATTTATATTGAGCAAAGGGGGTCCAAAAATTTTGCATAGGTACAGGGAAGGACATAAAAACATGATCCACCAGGTGTGTTAAAATCAGCTATAACATCCACCAAACTTGCAAACCCTCCAACAGAAGTTCCCAAGAAAATATCCCCGACGGAAGAAAATTTTCCACCACATACCGAGACATTCTAATCTCCTCCACCCCCTCTAGTTGATCAAAATGAAATACCCCCCCCCCCCATCCTCCTGTCGAATCGACCACTACGGCCGAAGTAGAAACTAAACAAGAACAACACCAGCAACATAATGAAGCAAACAAGGATCCAAATACAGAACAAGAAAAGGTCTATGCAGACAAAAATGTAGAGAATGAGGCAAAGAAAGAGAGAGAAAGAGAAGGAACAAAAAAGAAAGAAAAGGAAAGGAGAGAGAGCAACGAAAAATACAACAACAGCACCAACAACTCCAGAATCAATCCGACCGTACTATACATATAGATCAATTTGCCCCTATATCTACATTTGATCCAGTAGAGTTCATCGATGTCGAACTCGACTTACTCTCTGATTCTATTGTTAGAGAAAAAATAAAAATACGAGCATATGACAATGACCTGTTGGAGACATTTACCCACCATGCACACTTAATTTGGTCAATTTGGCCTTGTTAAACCACTATCCTAAGTTTTCTTGACTTAATTGGCATCATAGGAGCACTGTATGACATCATCATGAGCACACCCATGCCTACCTTCAGTCAAGGAGGCCAACTAAGCCTTCTCCTACATTTGTGGAGGCTAACTAGAGCACTCTGGGAGTGATCTGAGTGTCATAAATGCACCTAATTGCTAACTGATGGTTATAATCAGTTAAGCTGAGTGGTGAAGGTGCCTCCATTCATTATATTGATTATTTTATTAATATTTAATGAACTGGAGTCAACAGGAGCACCTCCAACCACCACTGATGGCCAGTTTGAATTCAGTTAACCTCATCGGGGTTCATTGGAGTTAATGATGTGCTACCACTTGTTGGTCGGCATGCAGTGACATGTGTTTGAGCTACTTTCAGTGAGACTCGGTCATTCATTGCACTCTAACTTCAGTTAGGACTCAGCTGAGTCAATCGGCACTTAATCAGTTGGTTAACTAGTGTGTTTGCAGTGGCTTACAGTCAGTTAAGCTACACCCATTCATTCAATTCAAATGACCTCCATGGGAATTCAAATTGTATTGGCATTCATGCACCTTTCATGATCATTGTATTGTGTTATTCATTATTCATTTGATTATACATAGCTGCTACTCCCATTGCAGCGCCATCTTTCCAATTTTATGCTTTATTGTCTGAATTCTTTGTGAGACTGTGTTTTCAGTCCCTAGACCACTGTGACAAATTAATATGGTATCAGAGCTCAGGACGAAGCTCAGATCTCTCAAAAACAAGGTTTTTGACAGATCTTGCATGAAAAATTGAGCAAAAGCTCAAAAATCCAGCACTGCACTAGAAGCCAAGGCTCACCACTTAATACCCCAAGTTAAGGAATTATTGGTAAAGCTTGCTTGATCAACTATGTTGGGTGTGATGAAAGCCTAAAATGTGCAGGTTGTCCAACCTTACGGTGCCCATTTTTTTGTGATTTGCAAGTTTTAACAGGAGAAAGCATTCGCTCCAATAGTTTGAAATGGCTTCTTCAGTAGAACTCTTGACTCCGTTCAATTTCCATTCATGGAAAGGAAACATGGAGATCCAATTACATGCTAGAGGACTCTATAGGGTCACTATGGACACTGAAGAAGAGCCTGCTTCTGTGACAGACAAAGCTAGATTCTTGAACAAGAAAGATGAAGCATTCAGATTCTTGTGCCTCTCTGTTTCCCGGGATCTTCTTTTCCATCTCTCGGGATTGAAGACTCCAAAGGAAATTTGTGACGAATTGGAAACCTTGTATGGAAAATAGGATGATTTGAGATTATACCAGCTTGAAAATGAATTGATGTCTCTCCAACCTTCCAATTTCGAGACCTTAAATGATTTTTTCACAAATTTAAAGCACATTGTATTACTGTTGAAGCAATGTAAGGTGGAGAAGGAGGATTATCACCTCATCCTCGCCATACTCTCCAAACTTGGAGTTGATTATTCAGTGTTTTTCTCTACATTCTGTGCAGGGAAGCTCACAACCTTTGGATGGAATATGCCTTCACTCAATTCCTTCATTGAGTCCCTAACAAGTGAACATGATAAGCTTGTCCAGATGGGGATCATCAGATCCTCCCATGATCAAGCCCTCCATGTCTCGGGGACCAAATATCTGAAGGGTAAAGGAAAGCAGTAGAAGAACCCAAAAACCAAATTCGAAGCTCCTAAGCCTAAATTTGAAAACAAGCAGCATGAAGAGCCTTCTGGCTCGAAGAAGAACAAAAGCAAAGGGAATGATGGAAAGGAAAAAGTCAAGTGTTCATAATGCGGAAAGGGCTTCCACCCTGAACATGCCTACATGAGAAAGAAACTTGACGAAGCTACTTCTCTTCTTGAGAAAAATCACATCAATCTTCCGGAAAGATTTCGAAGGAGAGATCAACAAGATCAGGAACCACAGCATGAAAGAGGTCATGTCCTCATGGCAAGCACATCGAAGTCCAAAGCACTCTTGATAGATTCTGGAGCTATGAACCACATGACGGTTGAAAGAGACTCCTCATCTTTGGAGACCAGAAAATCCATTCCCATCCACATGGGAGATGACTCCACAATCATATCTGAAGGACAAGGTATTGTAGATCTTGAGCATGGTCATTTTTTCAGTGTTATGTATGTACCATCTCTTACATCAAACCTCCTAAGTGCTTATAAAATGACACATACAGGAGTGCCCAAGAGAGTCTCCTTTATCCCGGATGATGTAGATATCACAGAACTTGCATCCGGAAAACTTGTAGCAAAAGGCCTTGCAAACCATCATGCAAAAGCCTACAAGTTCTCCCATTTTGTGGCGGATGCAAAGCCCACCACATTGCTGAATCATGGAAATGAAGTTATTATACTGTGGCATGAGAGGTTCAGCCATCTGAACTTCAAATACTTGCACCAATTACAGAATAATTCTATGGTTGAAGGCCTCCCAGTCATCAAAGCTACCATCGGAATTTGCAAGGATTGTGTTGTTGGAAAGCACCCTGAGCATAAGTTCGATCGAGGGAAGGCAAGCCGAGCATCATGCATATTGGGACTAATACATTCTGATATCAGTGGTCCCATGTATATCACATCCATGAATGGATCAAGGTACATTCTGACTTTCATTGATGACTTTTCCAGATACACATAGGTCTTTCTTATCAAAAAGAAGTCGGAAGTCCTGGAAAAAATCATTGAATTGAAGGCCTCAATTGAGAATGCATCTGGCCAAAAAATCAAGATCTTGAGATCTGATAATGGTGGGGAGTATGTCAGTAATGATTTACTGCATACATGTTCCCAAACTGGTATTCATATCCATCATTCAGTCCCCTACACTCCCCAGCAGAACGGTGTAGCGGAGAGGAAGAACTAGTCTCTCAAGGAGGTGACCACCTATATGTTGGAATCAAAGAAGTTGGCTGCAAATTTGTGGGCTGAAGCCATGCATGCTGCAGCATATATTCAGAACAGAGTGCCACACTCATCCGTGAAAGAGAATACCCCTTTCGAAACATTTTTCAAACGCAAGCCGGATGTGTCGAATATGAGGGTGTTTGGGTCCACTGCATGGGCCCGAATTCTGCTTGATCATTAGA
>LPNX011205905.1:83488-131423 GCA_001517045.1 Pseudotsuga menziesii | reverse complement strand
ATTGAAATTCTATTGGTTCTTGAATTCCAACTCACAAAAACTTATTTTGGCATGTTTTCTTATAAGGCCCATTTTAGACCCCAAATTTCCTCTAATGAAAAGGAGGGATTTGCAACCACAAAGCATCGAATGTCTATTTATCGGATATCCTGATGAATCTAAAGGTTTCAAGTTGCTAGATATCAAAACAAAACAAATCATCATTGAAAGGAGTGTCATGTTCGATGAGCCTCTTTAGGAGGTAGAACTAGTGAAGGAGAAAACTGCTAAATTTCCTTCCTATTCTACTGAATATTTGGATGATGTAATTGGGGTTGATGACCCTGATTTGGATCCTCTGATTTCTAATATCAGTGTACAGCAAACATAAAATTTTGAATCAGAACCTGAAGTACAAAATCATCTCCCAACTTGGGCCCGACAGACACTCTCCTCCGCAGGAGATAACATTGGAAATCCGAATGATCCAAGGAGAACCCGGTCCAATTTCCAAAGAGAAGGTATTGCGCTCTCTTGTCCTCATTATTTGTTGTTCGAATCTTGTTATTTGATGATAATTTCAGACCCTAAGTCTTACTACCATGCTCAAAATTAACCGAGATGGCAAGTTGCCATGGATAAAGAGATGAATTCTCTTCAGAAAAACACTGCTTGGAAGCTAGTTTCTCTTCCTCCGGGGAGGAAATTGGTTCAATGCAAGTGGGCGTTCAGACTAAGGTTGCTACTGATGGAAGAACCTACAAATATAAGGCAAGGATGGTAGCAAAATGTTTCTCCCAGGTCCAAGGTGTGGACTACCATGAGACTTTTGCACCAGTTGCAAAAATGGACTCCATCCGCCTAGTTTTGGCAATTTCTGCATCTAAGCACTGGGAAGTGCATCATATGGATGTTAGGTCTGCCTTTCTACATAGAGATCTTCATGAGTAGATATACATGAAGCATCCTAAGGGCTACATTTCTAATCCATCTTTGGTTTGCAAGCTAAAGAAGTCACTATACGGGTTAAAACAGGCCCCAAGAGAGTGGTATTCCAAGATGGATGCCTTCTTTCTCTCGCAAAACTTCCAAATGTGTATATACAGTAGTCTGATGGTCATTTTATTATTATTGTTTTATATGTTGATGACTTATTGATTACAGGTAGCACAGTTACTTCTATTTCATTCATAAAAACTTCTCTCCACAATGCATTTGAAATTAGTGATTTGGGGCTCTTGAAGCAATTTATGGAGCTCGAAATTGAGCAAAATTTTGATGGGATAATGGTCACTTAGTCCAAATACATATCAAACCTGTTAGTCAAGTTTAACATGGCTGAATGTAAGGCTGCTCCATTTCCTTTCCTTTCAGGGATCATCCTTGAAGAAGGAAAAAGCACACCTCCCATGGATTGCACTATTTATCGACAGCTGATAGGTAGCTTGCTCTACTTGACTCATTCTCGGCCTGATATCTGATATGCCATGAATGATGTGTTAAGATACATGCAGTAGCCTCATGATCTTCATTAGAAGGAAGCCAAGAGGATCCTCCAGTATATTCAGGGAACTAGGACCTACGACATTCACTATGTTGCAGACTCCGAGCTAAAGCTGGTTGGTTACACAGATTCTGATTGAATGGGTCATTCTATTGATCGGAAGTCTACTTCCGGATATGTCTCCATGTTTGGTGGTGTCCCCATTTGCTGGTCTAGCAAAAAGTAGGCCACCATAGCATTGTCTTCAACAGAGGTCGAGTACCGAGGAGTGGTGAATGCTTGCATCCAAGCTGTTTGGTTGCAAGGCATTCTTTCAAAGTTTGATCTTGGTAGTACTTTGTCCACTGTCTTCTTTTGTGACAATCAAAGTGCTATTAAGATATCCACAGATATAGTTACCAGGCAGAGGACCAAGCATATAGAGATACACATGCACTATATCAGGGAATTAGTGCATGATAGGACCATCATTCTGCAATACTGCCCAACTGATGAGCAGATTGCAGACATCTTCACCAAGAGCTTTTCAGAAAATAAGTTCACTTACCTCCGTTCACTATTGGGGGTGATTTCATCAGGGTGATTAGACTACTTTCAGTGTTCAACTTGAGGGGGGGGTTTCCCAGTGGGTTTTCCCTCTTTTCCTCACTTAGATTTATTTTTTAGCATTGTTTGAGTTTCATTATTGTACAGGGTGACCTATGGACTTAGTTGCTGGGGCCCTAGCATTTCATGCACTTTATGTTTCTACTTCTCATGAGTATAGCTTAAGGGGGGGTGTTGGAGACATTTACCCACCATGCACACTTAATTTGGTCAATTTGGCCTTGTTAAACCACTATCCTAAGTTTTATTGACTTAATTGGCATTAGAGGAGCACTATATGACATCAACATGAGCACACCCACGCCTACCTTCAATCAAGGAGGCCAACTAAGCCTTCTCCTTCATTTGGGGAGGCTAACTGCAGCACTCCAAGAGTGATCTGAGTGTCATAAATGCACCTAATTGCTAACTGATGGTTACAATCAATTAAGTTGAGTGGTGAATGCACCTCCATTCATTATATTGATTATTTTTTAATATTTAATGAACTGGAGTCAACAGGGGCGCCTCCAACCACCACTGATGGCCAGTTTGACTTCAGTTAACCTCATCGGGGTTCATTGGAGTTAATGATGCGCTACCACTTATTGGTTGGCATGCAGTGACATGTGTCTGAGCTACTTTCAGTTAGACTCAGTCATTCATTGCACTCCGACTTCAGTTAGGAATCAGTTGAGTCAATCGGCACTTGATCAGTTGGTTAACTAGTGTGTTTACAGTGGCTTAAAGTCAGTTAAGCTACACACATTCATTCAATTCGAATGACCTCCTTGGGAATTCAAATTGTCTTGGAATTCATGCACCTTGCATGATCATTGTATTGTATTATTCATTATTCATTTGATTATACAAAGCTGCTAATCCCATTGCAGCACCATTTTTCCAATTTTATGCTTAATTGTCTGAATTCTTTGTGAGACTATGTTTTTAGTCCCTAGACCACTGTGACAAATTAATAAGACCACATTAAGACACTAGAAGCTTAAAAAACTACATTATTGACTAAGTGTGAAGAACTAGTACATCGGGTCTTACCACATCAGCCATCAACTCTAGAGCAAAATCCCCTCGACAACACCTATAAACTTTTTGAAGTTGTCATGTCGACTCTTCAAGAAAATATGACCAAAGACTAAAAAATGAAGGACAAAGAAACATAAATTCTAATGACAAACCAATACACAGCATTTGCAGAGAACCGAAGTCAGCTGGCACAATACGTACAAGCGGCCGATACAACAGCAGAAGTCCTGAGAAATTGGCACAAATATTATAGCAAAGAATTTGTATAAATGAAGTAATTAAGAGCACAAATCAAAGACATTCAACAACAAAGTCAAGAAGCAGATGAAACTTTAGCACAAATATTCGAAGATCAACTTGCCATGGAAATTAAGAGGCTTGCAAGTTTAGAAAAGAAGGAAGAAAATTGGATATCCCAAGCAATATCTACATTAATCAAAGTCGACCAAAGTATCCCACGCCTCCATCGATTGCTATCAGTTGTCGATGACCAACTTGACCTTCTAGGAAAAAATATGAGCAATATCTAGGACCGGCATGTTGCAGAAAAGATGGAAATCCTCTCATCATTCACCACTCTGACCATTGACATTAAAAATTCATTGCATGCTTGGGAAGAGTTTCAGAACCAATGGACAATATCTTCCAAAGCAATTGTCAAAGTCTGTGCCAGCCACTTGCGGACTACCAATACCTATGCTTCTCAATAGTCATAAAAGAACAAGAAATATTACTCGGTAGAAAAAGTTCGCTTCCTCCAATAGTTTGGACATATCCCTGGTCTCTTCGGGACAAAGAAGCGTTTTGTTGGTGGGGGAGATGTTGGAAGAGCCTAGTCGTTTAGTCGACTAGGTCCTCCGACCAACTACTTGTCGGCACATACTTATTGGTCGGTTAAGCCGACAAGATCTTTATGTAAATAATTGTAAATTGTATAAGTATAGGTTGGAGAGCCGGATATGAGATAGAATGTAATAGATCTTTTGTATACACTTTGTATGGTCTCTGTTGAGTAATATAAGACTTGTTTCTTTTATCTCCATTACTTTGTCTTGTGTATATTATATCTTGTGAATACTTGTCTGATCTAATATGATGTATTACTAGTAACTATGTGACTTGAGTGACTACAACAGAAACTCTTCATATTATAGATCATCTACAATGAATTGATGGAGTTTCTTAGTGTTATATCAAAGATTTTTTGTGAGAAATAAAGCAAAAAATGGCAAATCGATGGTGCCTCAAATCCTTATCCATGCTTCTTATTGAATATTTTTACACTTATGCAAGGACATAAATCTCAAATGAAGAAAACTAAAAAATTGATTTGAAGCATGGCAAAGCACTATACACATGCAAGTTGTTAAGAGGACGTCCAAAGCAAGCTTGTATAAGCAACAAGGGGAAAAAATACCAAGCAACCTCCATCTAGGAATATTAAGCAAAGGAAGATGGTCTCCATGATGCAAAAGTTCCAAGGAAAAGAGGAGAGAAAGCCTATAATGTGCATGTCACCAAATGTAATGCATAAGGAAAACTAGTTCCCAGAGTCATTGTTTGGCTTGGAGGAACTAGAGGACAAACATGTTATTTGCAAATGCACATGAATGAAGAAATCTTTGTTAGTTTTTAATATTGTTATTGTAAATATATCCTCTTCGTCCTATTTAGAATAAAGATACATGTTTGTAAAGTATAATTGCCAAGAAAGATAGGGAAATCAAGAGTCAAGTAGGAAGGCCAATAGTTAGTTATGTAGAAGGCCAATAGTCAGTTATGCAGAAGGCCAAGAGTCATAGGGGATTATTATAAAATAATTCTTTGCAATCCTAAAAAGGGTTCTCATTTGGCATTGTAAATTATCTCCATTTGTGAATTGCATCATTGTTGGCTTGTATTCTTATACTCTTGCAAATTGTTAATGGTTGTGGATTACTCTCTCCATTCATAGTTTTCTTGAAGCTTGTAGAGAAGGATATTGCAATTTCTAGACTATTATTGTGCTTCTAGTGTATTTGCCTACTTATCTTATTCCTTACTAACAACTTGATGTGAAACAGATGATTCTATCAACAATTTGTAGGCTATCCTCAGTCTTTAGAGTTGTCATGTGGTTTGTGCATATGGCTAAGTTGCATGAAATGAGGAAACAGGGACGAGTTTCTGAAATGGGGACGCGTTGGAAATGTGACCCCCCCAAATTTTGGAAAAGGGGAAATACGATATATGTGTGTATGTATGTGTGTGTGTGTGTGTGTGTTTTAAATTAATAAATGAGAAAAGACATTTAAAAATTGTATGTGAAACATAAATCATAAATCATACATGTTGGCAATTCATTGCCAATATTGAGATCATGTTCATCAATGGAACCCTATGCCTCCCTCCTCTAGGCTCTAGCCCTTGCCTCTACCTCGAATTTCAAAGTTGATCCTCCAAGGACATTATTCAAAAACTCAACATCCTACGATTTGATGAAACTTCATAATACAATCGTTAAAATAAGGTAGAAAAAGATTCCATGATTAATAAGAAGTTTTGCTCAAGTAATATTAAGGTCATGACAGAGGAGTTCAACAATCTCCACCACCAACAAAAAGGTACATAGAGGGGTTGGTGTGCTTTATTAAATGTCAATCCCATACCCTCATACATGATAGAATTTGGTGGAAACTTTGCAATCCTGAAATCCTAGAAACTACTAAGTCTGTTGAATTATTAATGAGATCTAAAATTCTACTATATGCATATGAACTCTGATGAGGTTGGAACCACTCTCAAACATCTTGAGACAATTAATGGTAATGTTTAAAATTTAAGTGAAAGGATAGAAAATGAAAGATAAAAAGAATGTCCATTTTACTTTAAGAATTTAATGTTACCAATTGCTACTAAACAAACAGATATTTTTTATGGAAATGGAAATTTTTTTGGACACATGACCATACGAAGCTCATCCATATCGAAAACACATTTCCGTACAGACCAAATGTGTTTCCATCTCAGGAAACACACTCTTATGTGTGGAAACATGTTTTTGTGTCATACGACACACGCTTCTGCGTCGTATGACACAGGTTTCCACGTTTAGGGCATGAAACGCTTTAGGGACATTGGGAGTGGGTGTTTCCTACAACTTAGGCAAATGATAGTTGATGAACTATTGTCCTTTCTCTTTGCACTTATCCCTTTGTTTCATGTCAATTTGATTCTTGAAGCACTCCTAGATAGGATTAAATAGACTAAACTAATACTAGATTAGTTGCATTTCATTTTAAATCATAGAACCAATACATCAAGTCCAAGAATAGCTAGAGGGTTCTCCATTTGTAACAAAGGAATATCTGATTGGGACCTTTCACTAGGTAAACCTATGAACTTGACAAAACATTTTCTGCATCAACAAGTTGAAAATCATATATTTAGGCTATTCTTAACCAATACATTGCATATCTATCATTGATGATGAAAAAAGACATTAAGAGAACTAAAAGCCAATATGAAAGAGTTTATGCCCTAAGAGAAGGCCCAATGGATATAGAAAAATAGAGCTATTTGATTAGCTCAAATATATGAGAACACTAAGTTTTTTCATAACTAGGCCAAGATGAGAAAAACCATAATACCATTTAGGAAATCAAGAAGGAGAGTGGGGAGAGGGTCTCTAAATTCTAGAAGAAATAGAGCAAGTAGGTGTGAGACATTTCCAAAACCTTTACAAAGTACTATCTAGAGTTAATATTATAGAAATAGTTTAACTCCCTTCCTATTTTCCTAGATTTGTTAGTGAAGAACAAAATATGGAGTTGATGGAAGAGGTTTCCAAACAAGAGCTAAAAGCAACGGTTAAATCCTTTCAAAAAGATAAAAGCCCATGTCCTGAGGAGTGTTCAATAGAAATTTACATAGAATTTTATGATCTATTGGAGAATGATTCGCTAGTTGTTGTGAAGGAATCGATTTAAGAATATTGTGGGAGCATTCGACTCTACCTTCTTAGCCATGATTTCTCAGAAAGATTTACTAGATTCACTGATGATTTTTGACCCATATCTTTATGCAATGCGATATAAAAAATCATATATAAGGTTGGTAAGTGTTGGTATCTTTATGCAATGCGATATAAAAAAATCATATATAAGGTTGGTGAGTGTTGGTAGGCACCTAAAAAGTGTGATTTTAATTCTCCTTGAATAGAAATGGTGTTTTTTCCTTGGAATATATAGAGAGAGAGTGTAGGGGTTTATAATGATTTTAAACAGTTTTTCATTGTTGACCTTTTATTTGACATATTTTAGTGTCAAATTTGAGTTGAAAAATATTTGTCTGATTTTTTGTTCAAATATATTAAGTTATAGCCAAATTCACTTAATTCCCTTTAACAAACATATTGGTGAATTTTATATATATTTATTGCACTAGTGAGCTTTTTTTCGAATTTTGTTGTCCTTCAATTCAAACACAAACATGAACAAGTAACTTAGTATTTATATAACATAATGGCATGTGTTTTTAATTACTGAACTCCATGGCAAATTTTATCAAATTTTTCTAGTATAAAAAAATTACTATAATCCATTGTTGCCAAATTCGAACACGAACATAAACCAAGTGACTTTTTTTAATAATGTTTAATTAAACCAAAATTGTTAAAACTTCTTCATTATTTGGCCTGAGGTTCCATTGCAAGTTATTATTAATTTAGTTATAATATTAGAAATATTAAAAAAAATCAAGCCAATTCACTTTTCATTCTAGACTAGAAATTTACTTGTTGCTCCTTTTCTCACTATTGGCATAATTGTACAAGCCCATTGTGGAGTAGCTTCCACGTTACTACTCTATATCATTGAGGAAAATATCATGTACATCTTCCAAAGCGCTCATTGCATTGGAAAATGTATTAGCAAATTTCATGCGCAATTGTTCATTCACCAAAAAAAACTATCGCTTACCGCCTTTTAGCTGGCCATACTGCTTGGTGATGATTAGCAAGAAAGACTCCACATAGTTTATTATTTTGGATACCATTTGGGTTGTACTCTTTTAGTTGTTTAAGCACTTCTTCCATGCTTTGGTGATTAATTTTCTACTTTATTTCAATTTAGCTTTGTTAGATTTCATTGAGGCACTCCCTCTTGACTATATTTGTGTTGTTGCTCTTTTACAAAACCATTGACCTGATATTAATAATTTTTTCTTTATTTAGAAAAGCAAAGCCCTCCATGCTACTTTATCTTAATAATTCAAGAATAAAATATGTGTCTATTATTATGATAAACAAAGCATTGTGATTCTTCTTTTTAATGGGGAATTTTATGAAGGTAGCTAAGCATTCTAAGACTGTTTATCTTTTTGGTTTGCCATCACTGAAATGAAATCCGACCTATCAATTTTTGCCAAAATTGTTATTTTGATGCAGAATAGGATTCAGCACCCTTGGATACCCTTAATGCAACCAGATTGTGCAATGTTAGCATATGATATCTGCAATTCCATCAATCCAAAATGATTCTTGTTGGGTTTCAAGCCAAAATGTCATTTTTCTTTCCATTATTTGAATGGACAGAAAAAAACCAATTCATAGCACGTTTAGACTACAGCGTCCTGCAATGGGTTCATAAGTTACGCACACATCTACTGAACTACCTATTAAAACAGAAAAAAATGAGGATTCAGACGAGTAAGAGATAAAAATGTTTGATCAACTCTCTCTTGTTTGAGATCTAACTTCTTGCTCATTTGATTGTACTACTTCAAGACGTAATCAAGCTTTGTTTTGTACGATATTTAGAGCAGAAAAGAGTGTGATGTGAAATAAGCCTCACTTTTGAAAGGATGACTTAGACATACAAAATACTATAATTCATTCCAAACCATAAAGAGGGAAAAGGCCATTCTAACTCGAAAAGAATTGTATATGAAGTTTGAACCAAGCTTGCTTCCAACATGTGCTCTATACTCACAGCACCCAAAAAAGAGAAACAACTCAATGAATCAGCTCTCGTTTTATTGCTTACTGTATTTAAAATAACATCCATGATAATCAGAATACTTGCCAAACATCAATTACAAGCATCATACTTTCCCCTTTAAAACAAAAGTTTGATGACTTGTTGTCACACATGGCTACTCAATTATGATAATCTGCATAACTGAAAAAGGCACTATCATATACACACAAGTCGATTTCCTTCGAATGCCTCAAATATGTAGATCCAGTAGGAAATCCTCTTTTGAGAGGCTATCTGTAGCTCAAAGGCACATAAAATGCTCGCTCTCATGCAAAGCAAGGTGCAGTTCGCTTTCCTGCTAAATAATCTAAGACCCTACATAATGACACAGCCACAAGACTGACAATGCTCTTCCTCCTCCTCACTGTCTGAACCACTTTCACTGTCCACAGAAATGCCAAACATACATCATTGTGAGAACTTTGTGGATGTCAATATCGATGTAATAGAACCTTTTTAAATCATGTTTGAAAGGAATGATTAAGATCTCCTCCACAAAAACCATACAGCATATATTTTGAATGCTCTAAGACATAAATTAACAAAGTACTCAAAAGATAGTAAAAGCGTATGTTTTGAGTCTTGACAAGTAACCCCATGATTTAGATGCATATGATCAATTTTTTTTCTCATCATTCGTTTTGATTTCATAATCAACTCCTTGAACACCTGTACATGGCACATAATTATTCCTGCTAATGGAACTTCTGATCATGAACAATGCCAAAGACGAATTAGTGCAATTGTCATGTTATGAAGCATGAAACTTCCTAGAGGATTATAGTCTATGGAGAGTTTCTCTTTCGCACTGATGACAAAATGTTATGGCACGAAACACAAGAATGCTTCTTTGAAATTCAATATGAAGACAAACTTTAGAGAAATTTGGTGTTGTACACACCACCATAAACAGTAAATCCGATCTGACTGTGGTTCCCAGTTCTGGTATGCTTATCTAGCAAATGCTCTATTCTCTTAATGCTTGGATGTAAAAGACTGCCTGGATGCAAGATGTGTTAGAATGAAGATATATTATTGAAACAAGTCATGCTCAAGTCTCAACCACATCATATATTTGAAACCCAATATTGCAGACACATAACTAAAATTAGACACGACATGTCAAAGCTCCACAGATCAGAATACAATTTATGAAAATATGATATCGATAATTCCCTTCATACTGGTAACGACACATTATTCTCCATATTCATAAATCCAGGAATATTCACGATCCGAATAATTGGAGGAATATATTATGATTTGCACACTCGCAAACTTTTATGATGTGGTGATTGATATGCACTGATTGGCAGATTTGGAGAAGAGCAATCCCAGAGCTAGAGGGAAGGCAGGAATCAGGAAGGATCACTGGGCCATCGACCATATTTTCATATTTTCACTTTACGAACTATCATTGAAAGACAGAAATCTGCTAAGGTTTATTGTTGTTTTATGGACTTCTGGAAGTCCTTTGATTCAATACCCAGGCATGTACTTTTCAACAGACTATGAGACATTGGTATCTTGCGATCCCTCATTACTGCTATTATGAGGCTTTATGGATCAGATGTCACCGTGTCGGCTGGTTTCGGACACCTGGTGCTTTCCCTGACCTTATTCTAACTTCTAAGCACTGCAGGGGTTGAGCAGGGCTGCACTCTTTTCCCTACCTTACTCAAACTTTACATTCAATCATGAGCGTAACTAGTATCTAAGGGAGACGACACATGCTAATTATGGGTGCATTTTACAGCATGGTCTAAGTACTTTGCTTATTTTCATGAAAGATTTGGTTTTAATTGCTTTCTCTCTTGAGGGTCTTCAGTCACAGCTTGATTCATTGGCTTGTTTTTGTGACTTTGTAAGTTGGTTGTTAATTTTGGTGAGGCTTCAGGTTATGTTTTTTAATGCAACCAAAGATACTGTCTTGGTTGCATTTCTCCTTCAGAGGAGAACCAGTTAAGATCACCCTAACCTATACTTTTTAAGTTATTTGGGTGACCAGTTTCAGGACCTTCTTTCAATTTGGGACCAGTTTCTTAAATGCAGCCATGCAAGGGATACACTCCCTTGGCTGTTTTGGAAAAGCAGCACTTCCAACTTCATTTTCAGGACATCCCTATGATCATACTCTTTGACTCTCTTCTTAAACCAATTTTAATGTGTGGATCAAATATCTAAGGGCCCGACTTGGGTAAGGCCAACTGGGCACTTTTTGAGAGAATTCAGACCATCATGCTCCAATGGATGACCATATGCAAGCGCACAGTTCCACATACCACTGTACAAGGTGATTTGGGGCTCACCCACTTCAACTAGAGGCTCTGTTCAAGCTTACCTCTTACTTCCACAAGCTTTGGACTCTTGGAGATTCAGCCTTTGGAGAGGAGAGGTACTCCTATATGGCTCTTTTCTCTTCCAAGGAGATTGCTTCGCATCCTTCTCTGTACATTGAGGAAACAATGACGGTATTTAAATTTTAGAAGTATCTACATTGTTGCAGTCTGTATGTTATGTACATAAATAATAATCAGGAAATAAATAATTATAGGAAAGAATAATTAATTTAATATCAACAAAAATAATATAAGTTAGGACAGAATAAATAATAATGATGAAAAAACATGACCGTTTATGAAAAGGTATCAAGAATCCCCTTAAGACTATTTATATGCGTTAGGAATAGGATCAAGGAGCACTAAAATAAAAAATGAATACAGAAATAAAACACAGAAGAGCACAATACAAGAGAGACCAATATATGTGGTTCACCTGATAAGAGCTACATGCACGGAAAAATAGCCAATCCTTCCTTTATCCCATCAACAAAATGAAGGGATAAAACCTACAGCACATTTGCTGCAACCTGCTCTTCACTCTCTCATAGCCTCTGTCACACTCTACACAGTCGTACTACAATACCCTAAAAAAAAGGTTTCCTTCTAGGGAAAAAAGCACCAACATAACTTCTAATGTCCAATCTGTGACCTAACGATGAACAGTCTAGATTGACTACAAAATTATAATATTTTACAAGGCATTTTTTTCAAAAATTTCTCTTCAGGGGTGCTGCCCCTGAACCCNAATCTGTGACCTAACGATGAACAGTCTAGATTGACTACAAAATTATAATATTTTACAAGGCATTTTTTTCAAAAATTTCTCTTCAGGGGTGCTGCCCCTGACCCCCCGCCGGGGGTGCTCCAAAAGGTTGTCACCACCCCCCTTGGACACCCTGGCGACATCAATGGAGGGGTATTCCTCCCCACACCCCCTCGTCAAGAACTGGGATCCAAACACGGCTGAAACAAGACCTATGAATCAAGAAGATAGTCAGGCTCCACAACCAACAATATGGGATTCTCATTTGTAACAATCATCATCTTATCATATTTTTATCATCTTATATATATCAGCACAATTTATAAGCTTCCGCTACATTGCTATGAGAGCTAAAATATTATATATACATATATATATATATTTGCACAATTTATAAGCTTCCGCTACATCGCTATAAGAGCTAAAATATTGGCTACTATGCAACATGTGTTGCACATCAGACGTTTTAGAAATGCTTAAGGAAATTGATAAAAAGTTAGATTCAGCTATATTAGCTACTAGCCTAGATCCGCACAACAAGGTAGCCGATGAAGATGAAATCAAGGAAGATAAAGTTGCGTTTTTTATTGTTGAAGAAGTATTGGCTCTTATTCCTTATATTCTGAATCCCAAAGAACCCACAGAGACGGTGGCATCTTCTCCTTCGTTTGCATGTAATATTAGTCAATCTCTTGATTTAGAATCAAAGAGAATGGCTTCCTCTTCATCCAATATAGACATGGACTATACAATTACTTCTTCATCAGACACGGACTATAAAATTACTTATTCATCAAAATCAGAAGAATCAGCTTCATCTACGATAGCAGATTGGAAGAAGATGAACACAAGATGGTGACCACGGTGGGAGCCATCATGGGCTCTGTGCATGTATGTACCTGCAAAATATGGCTGGGAAACTGACAGACGCAACTTTGGAAGTATACAAAATTTGATATTTGGAAAGACCCTATGGTCGACACTAGACAATCGCGTCTGCAATGGAGAACTTCAGCCCCTCGGCACCCTTGAAATGGTTCAATAGTTTTCCAAATGTAGCAATGTCTCACAGGGCTGGACGACGAATATGAGATCACAATTCATGGGGAATTGAAAACATACAATTTATATGGCCGCATGTAGAAAGTTGAGCTGGACAATGCCAATCAATAGAGGACTATTCTCAGAATGTTAAAACTTAAAAGGCTGCTGAGATTCATAGTGACGCCAGGAAAACTATGTATGCCCATGGAGGGCTCTAAAAATAACGATATGATGATGCCGACATTTTATATACAATTGCACCAAGGCCAACTAAGAAGATACGATTTGATCCGACATTGTCCTCCCTTTTTCTCAACCCACCAGGTTTATCATTTGGTGATGGGAATAAGATGTCGTACTAATGAGTTCAAATGCAGACCTCTAAGCAATTACTTGCAATGCATACAAAAGGAAATTAATAAAGAAGCTCGTTCGAAGATCGTTGATTTTCTGTATGCAAGTCATATGTTAACAATGTAAGCAATGCAACCATTCATGCAATAGTGCGCATCAGAGATCGCTACCTTTTAGTGAAATCACTCAAGAAAATAAGTATAATAGCTTTTGGTTTGGCTTGTTTGATTGTTGCTTCCAAAATGTATGAAGTAGATGGAGAGGTTCCTGTTGCTGCCAAATTAGTTTACCAGGTCAAAGAATTTGAAGAATCTATTGAAACCTATGCCACGGACATCATACGCTTTGAAACTAAGAATCCAATTGCACTGTATTTCGATGTTCTAGTGTTCCCAACGGCATTCACTTTTATCAAATGCACGCTTTCAATCGCTGAGCCAAAATCCAAGGTGGAATATTGGAAATTGAAATATCTTCCCCAGTACCTGGCAGAATTCACACTATTAGATTATAAATTCCTTCATTACAATGTCTCCACGATTCCTGCCTCAATAATCTACTATGCCTTGCTCCAAAGACGGGAGATATGTGAAAAGGTGGTTTCCAGAAGTTATGATTTGCAAAGAAAATGAAAACGGTGATGGAGTGATAGACATTTGCCCAAATTGTCAAGAACGTTTTCCATTGAAGAGACTATAAAACAATTGACATGGACTTATGTCACAGTAGATGCGCTATCACAAAAACCAGAAACCTCTAAGTGTACTCTTAGACCATAACATAAGTAACGTTATCATTGCTTCGAGGACGAAGCATCTTAAAAGAAGGCAGCTGTGAGGAACCTCTTGCAATAAACAATGAAAATGCACAATATAACAAAAATAGCAGAGCACATAAGAGATTTTATTGATCGCAGGCCACTTCAAGGGGGCAACCTTCTTTGAGCAAGCTCAATACAAAATAACTCATGGATGCCTTCATTGGCCTCAACATGTACTTATATACTAAGTCTAATCTAAACAACTATTACTCCCCATGAATGTGAGATAACAAAATATACTCATGGGACGACTTACAAAGCATATGCGTCCAACAAAAATATACAAACAAAATAAAGAGGAGGGTTGACACGGGTTCTTAACATCCCCTCCCTCTTAGAAAAGCTTTGTCCTCAAGGCTTTAGATGTGGAAATTGTTGTTGAATCTGAAGGGGTGGTTCCCATGTAGCATCCTCTGGTTGCATGTCGTGCCACTGAATTAAGACCTCTGTGATGGACCGAGAGCGAAGTTGACGAGTGCGCTTATTGAGGATGGCCTCCGGATCCAAAATGATGGATCCTTCATTATCCAGTTCTGGTAAAACAGTTTGTGCTCTAATGTTGGTGCCAATCACTTTCTTAAGATAAGAGACATGAAATACTGAGTGAATACGAGAAGAAGAAAGTTCCAATTTATAAGCAACAGACCCAATCTTCTGAAGAACCTTATATGGCCCATAGAACTTTGGAGCCAGCTTCTAACGCCCTTTGAGTTTCAAGGAGGATTGCTTGTAAGGATGTAGACGAAGAAAAACCATATCACCGACTTGAAAAGTGCGCTCAGAACGGTGTTGATCGGACTGTTGTTTCTTTCCATGTGAAGATTGTCCTACAGAATGTGAAGAATTTGATCTCGGTTTCGGAGAACCATGTCAACTGCCTGAACTGGTGAACTATTGGGGGTGTATGGAAGGAGCACTAGCGGTGCCTGACCATAAACTACTTCATATGGAGTCATTTTAGATGCAGTATGGTAAGAAGTATTGTACCACCATTCAGCGAGAGGGAGCCACTTTGCCCACTGATGTTGTTGTTTAGAGCTAAAGCAACAAAGATAAGTTTCCAAACATTTGCCGATGACTTCAGTCTGACCATCTGTTTGTGGATGATATCCTGAACTCATATTCAGTTTGGTGCCAGTGAGGTGAAATAATTATGTTCAAAAATGACTTGTGAAAGTTGTGTCTCGGTCTGAGACAATGGAAGAAGGGTGTTATCACATATATAGTAGTCGGGCTACCATATTCTATTTTTCAGATTTCAGTACACTTTTCAGCCAGTTCCCCTACATATGAGATGCTGAGATCACCATCTAGGATGGATCATTATTTGATGATGGACTATAGTACTCTCCCATGCCATGACCGAGTCTCAGGACACTCAGATTTGAGGACTGCTGTAGCCATTTAGCCAATTGCAGAGCAGTTAGTAGTGCCCAAAGTTGTATCAGGGTTTTCTCATTGGACAGATGTTGGTTCAAATGGATTATTTACTACATGCTTATGACTCGGCTTATATTATCTTGTGTTATGGTTATCATTGCTCTTATACTCATTTTTGTGACATGTATTAGCATTTAGTGTCATGATCTGGCGGTCATATAAATATGTGGACTTGGATGTATTGATATTATGTATGTATGTCCCTACACAGACCTGGAAGTTCTTGATCTATACTCATTGGTTTTACCCTCCTTAGGGAGAATAGAGGTAGTCACTACCACCATACTTTGGCTTGCTAGTGTTGGTTTCATTATTCATTGCCTCCACTCATCCATTTCCTCCCAGTTGTGTTTCCAACCCGACTTACTACTTGACTTGTGGCATGGAGGACCTTTCCCCACTAGAGCCTCTTTGGAGGAAAAGCTTCCCTATTTATTTGTGTCTCGGCTCTGAGTTGCCTAGGTTGTGTTGGCTAAACCTGAAACAGGTAGTGCTCCCATCAATACAATGTATTTGGAAATGAATGAATATCTTAGGAAAAAGCCCATTCATGAAAAGTAGTGTTTTTAAACATACGTGACTGCAAGGCAAGCCTAATGAAATTGGCTTTAAAGTACATTGAAATGAATCTCTTAAAACATTCATGAAAAGTAGTGTTTTTAAACATACATGAATGCATGAAGCCTCAATAAAAAAAATCCATGTAATAAATACATGGACCAAGGCTATGGACAATCAAAGGCCCAAAAAGCAATGGTTCTTAAAAGTTATATCCAAAGATTGTTGGCCTCACTTGTATTGATTTGGATTGTGAGCATTTGTCAAGGTGAATAAGCACCTCTGAACGTAACTTATCCATTTGTGAGACACTTCCATCCCCTGTGTTGTTGTTTATCTAGCATATGCTAGAGTGAGTATCCCCTTTCCATATCCAAAGTGTCACAATGTTGAGTTAGTAGTCACCTTTCAGCCTAGCCTTTTGAATTTTAGCCTTCACCCTTCACTAGCAAATTAATTACAACTATGAAGTGAGTATGGTCTTGAAAGTCTGGTCTGAGTTATAATTAATAAATGAAACCCTTTATATTTGGTTGATAGATCGCCAGTGAAATGGTTGCTACTTGTTATAATTTGTTATTTGAATGATTTTTAGAGCATGTCTTAACCTTTAAACCCTTGCAGCAGATGGATGTTAGTCTGGGTTATATTATTGACCATTTACAAATCATTATTTTTATCAGTCTGGGCATATTGGATATTATTCTTGATCATGCAGAGATTTGTATGGTGTATGAGTATGCACCTTAGATGGATTTGGACTCCCTGAGTCCAATGAGATAGCTTGTTTTCAGTTCCAGGCAATTACAGGGATGATCTCCGTCAGTGTACCATTCTGGTGCATTTTTACCTTGTTGGAGGGCATGTTTGAGCAGAGAGGTGATTTATTTGGTTCTCCTAGGGCGTTGTATGAGGAGGGGGTGGTCCAGCCACTTGATTTTACCATATTACCCCCCTCCCAGAGAGCCTGGTGGGCTCAGTTGGATAACGCAGGCACTCTAAGAGGTAGTTTTGGGCATATCACGTTTCCCGAGGCAGATAAAAAATAATTAAAATGGCTACTAAAAAATTCGATTTGGGCTACTGAGGAAAGGAAATGGCATGGGATGAGTTTTGATGATGAGTGTGATGTCTTCCACTCCTACAGTAGTTGCAGCACTTGGATGGACCCACATCCATCTCTCCGGCATATTTTATTATTTTATGGAGATTTTGGAGGCTCACGATTTCCTCCAAAAGGCACTATTTTAGCATTTAAAAAATTATATTATTTTATTGTGCCATGGGGACACACTAGGAGAGTTAGTTAACACTCCCTGGACCCACCATGAGCTTGATATATTTTTATTTGAGTGGGATCCCCTCTCCTAGGGTGATTTGGTCCATTTTTATATTATATTATTGTATTGATCCATGTACTCTATGTTGAGCTCATCTCAACCATTGATTAGAACATTGTAATCTTTTAATCTTAGCCACCCATTTGAAAAGTGGTTATGATTTTAGTTCTCTCATTCCTATTTAAAGGAGAGAGCTTCTCATTTGTAAGGGGTCTTTGGCTCTTGTGGAAATTTTTTTGATCTCCTTTGCATCTGATGTTCTTAGATGATGATTGGAAAATCTATTGCTTCCTAGCATTTGGGTATTTGTTGTGAGATCTATATTTTGTGGAAACATTGTCTTGTCTACAGGAGGGCGACTTCAACTTGGGCGTTTTTGCAGGGGCTCCTCAACTCGCTTAGATTGGCTTCGCTTGTATCAGGGGGTTTTCATTAGCATCATTATGATCTATGATTTCATCTTATTATTTTTCTGTAGCATTTGATCTTCTTTCTTGACGCATCAAATCTGATATGGTTGACGTTTGTTGTGCAGAAGAGAGGGCGCATTGGCTTCCTTGGGCAAATGGTTTTACATAGAAGCTTCCTCAAATCTTCTCAAATTGATCGGGACGGCATAGATCATCATCATCAAGGCATCTACAAGGTTTTCTAGGTAAGATCTACAGGTTAGTTCTTCTTTTCTAGATATCAATCCATTGGCATCCTCATTTTCATGTTAAAACCCTAAATATAAAAAATCAAAAAATATTATGGATCAAACCGCTTGGTCTCTCGGCAAACCATTTCTGGGTTTTGTAGATCAAGTCAAACCCTAAGTGGGTCTTCAAAAACATTTTGCCAAAGTGACTCCATCTGGCACAAATCCCAAGGCATTGTTCTCCAAACCCTAGCACTACCCTTCATGTTGCCTCCTCTTGCGATTTGATCTTTTCCTTGTGGCTTGGGTGCTTTGATACTGTAATACCTTCTTTCGAGTCTACTCCTTGGTACTAGGTAGCCCCAATCCTGTTCTTACCCTCCCTGCATTGGTCACGTTTCCCAAGGCAGTGGTTATTGTCATCTTTTGCTAGTACCTTAATCTCGGATCTAGTAATAAGCTTATAGGTCACTTGTATTTTGAACTTGGATCAAATTTCATATCTCATAAACCCCTGATCCAAGCCCTAATTCACCTTGTGACTTCATCCATATATCTAGGGTTTACTCCACCTGACACCTTACGTACTTCAACTCCATTTGATTTGATCTGGTGTTTTGGTTTGATCTCTCCTGTCGAGAGTAAATCTGGGTCTCCCCCATTGTTGTCTTGGGCTAAGACAACATCAAGTGAAGATTGCCTCGATTGGTGTGCCAACCATCCATTTGGGAGTCGAGGTTATCTTGGTTCCACCTCTTTAGTTGCTTATCCCTCTACCGTCCATCCTGGATCCACCTCATAGAGGCAACTAGAAGTTTGGTGATAACATTTTGGCGTCGTTGCAGGGGTGGTAAAGGCTTACCTTGGTTCATCTATTTTACCTTCGGTGTCTGTGAATGTACTTACATCTTTTATCATTCATATCACATCTGGTCTAATATCAGTGATTGTGTTTTATATGTTTAAATATTTACAATCACTACATGAATTTCGCTTACCTCTCCTACGACATCATCCATTGGTGAACACGGCATTTCGTTCACCTGGCGACTCCACAAGGCGACTCCACTGAGAAGCAAACCCCACTGAGAAGCAAACCCATCACATAAATCATAATGAATTCAGATATATTTATCAAACGCATGAAGGAATTAAATGAAAGTATAAATGAAGCTAAAAGATACATAAATGGAAAAGATAGATGGAGGTCAGACTACGGGTATGAGAATGATCTCGAGCATGATTATGGGTATGAATCTAGTTATCACAATCTTTATGATACCCACCAATTTCCTCACCAATGCAATAAAGATTTCCCAACTTTCCCGAGTGGACTAGTAAGCAAGCATCAAGTGAATGATCCTTGTAATCCTCTTCATCAGTGTAATACAAGTTTTGTAGTGACAACCCCTGATTAACGTGTAAGTCGACATGAACCTAGAAGTCAGTCCCAGTGAAAGCCTTATAGCTAAGTAATCAAAGCTGTTAAAAAACAAGACAAGCAGTCTCCTTTTGACTTTTCTGAAATACCGGGGGCACTTCATCTTATGCCAAACGATTACACTAGGAGGTTGCCCCAGTTTAATGGAAATAAGGATATATCTATTGAAAGTCATTTGGATATTCTCTAGGATTACATGGAAATTAGAGGTGTGGACAATGAAGATGTTTATATGCGAGCCTTGGGAGAATCCTTTTGAGGGGATGTTCAACTATGGTTTGATCAGTTAGCACCAGAATCCATCACTGGGTATGACATGTTCACAGATTTGTTAATAGATAAGTGGAATAGGAACACTGATAATTCTTTAGAGTGTAAATCTAGCAATAATTGTGCAGTTGTAATCAGTATATCGACAATTTTCTTTCTCAATTGGATCATTCCTCTCCTGAAATGTTCCAAATTATGAGCGTGCCTGCAATCCATAAGAATGTTACATAGTACTTTGAGAATACTGTTTCAAAACCTCATGCTGAAACTAAGAGGGATATCAATCAAATCATACGAGATACTCTGTTATTATTACTTGAAGCAGTCACAGAGCAAATCTTGGATTTAATCTATGGAAGGGAACCGAACAATCACCATCAAGAAACATCTATAGTTAAGCCTTCCATTTGTGAGTCCATTATAGAGCCTTTAGAAGAGCAACTCCATAGTCATTGCCTAACTGACGATAATTCAAGCTATCTGAATCTGGATTCAGACTTTGATTATGTCTCTACAGAAGAAGAAAAGGTTGAAACTAATCAAATGTTCGTTGAGGAGCAACCATGTGGTCATATTGTGGTTGAAGACCAAGTTTGTGACGATGATAAGGAAGTTAGAAATGAACATTTTGGTATTTTTCCTTATCAAAAGAATGATGGTGATAATTTATCCTCGGTTGAATGTAATGAACAATCTAAAGAAGAACAACCATATGATGATGATATTCTAGTGAGCGAACTTGACCTAGAGCGTTCTTTGTCACATCTTTTGAGCTGGTATCTATGTCCAAATAGTCATCAAGAGCCTCCAAGGAATGATTCTTGTAATGTTGTTGCTATTCCCCATCATATTTTTGGTCAAGGTGATTTGGTTGAGGAGATTAATCATAGTGACTCTAGTTCTTGGGAGGTTAGTGCTAATCTTGCCAATTTCTTTAACAAATGTCCCATATCGCATACAAGATTGGTGTTAGCACTTTTAGGTGATGCAAATCAAGTTCTAATTTTTCAATCCACCCTCCCATCCCAGCTTTTGAAGTTTTTTTGTATGGTGTCATCCAAAATTTTCGGTACAAAGTCTCGAAAGTGCCAAGTGGTCAATGGTAAAACATTTCATCTCCTTTCATCCTTGGTGCATAATGCTTTCAGTGTTGCTAATTTCGTTGATTGGGTGATTGAAAAGCTCTATAAAGACCAATTCCATATTTTCTCATTTTTTAAACAACAAATGGGGTTAATCTCAATTTGTGGTTTATTGATCTCTAATTTGTCCCTATTTTGTTTCACCATTGATCATAATGTGAGTATGATTGAATGTGCTAATCAAAAAAATGAGGGAAACTATGATGTCCTAGGAGGGATGAATCATGTATCGTATTCTTTTCTTTCATCAAATTTAAATTTGCATAAATTTTATGATCCTGTCGATCTATGGATGGAAGAAGTTTGCAACAATCAATCTCATCCCTGGCATGATTTCATTTCTCTTTATCCTTTTTTGATTTTCAAACAACAAGTTATAATGGCTTCAATTTTCATTCACATTACTTACAAGCCATCTTTGACTTGTTGTATCATTAACTGTAAAGAAAGCTCAATAGATTCGTTCAGCAAGTGGTTGCATTGGATTTATGATTTTACTTAACACTTGTCTAAATTGGCTAGAGTAAGTAGGACCTGAATAATGTTCAATTTTCAGCATTAGCATAAACTTTAAAAATTTGCAGATAAACATAAATAGATCAGCAGTGCAGTAAAAACACATTCATCACATCAGCACACATGGACACAATATTTTTCACTGGGGAAACCTTCAAAGGACAAAAACCCCAAAAGCATTAATAGCTCATCTCGTAAATGAGATGGCTTAAAAAATTCTTCAAAAAAGTTCCTCAAATCCAAATCTGGATTTTGACCACAGTAACTGTAAAATTCATCAGTAAAAATCAGACTGATAATTTTACCCACAATTTCCAGAATTACAGAAAACTGCCAATTTAGGGCTTTCTCAGAAAAACTGAGATTTTCTCTCTCCTGCCCGAAAATATCAGACTACTGAAAACTGCCTGAAAATATCAAACTGCTGAAAACTGCCCGAAAATATTAGACTGCTGAAAACTGCCCTAAAATATCAGACTGCTGAAAACTACCCAAAAAATGAAATGTTGAAGATGGTTGTGCAAAAATGCTAAAGATGGACTTTGCTGATAAAACCCTAGCTAAGGGTTTGAACATAAGATAGTCTTCTTCACCTGTGAGAGCAAAAGTGTGTGACAAATGAGAAGGCTTGATCTTCATTTATAGCCTTTGTTCACCTGTAAGTGGACAAGATTAGGAAAAATAAAAATAATAATATTTTTATTCTTTTCTTAATTTCACTTTCACTTTTACCAAAAAGGTACTTTTATTTTTTCCTTTGACGTTTATAAGAAGTCCTTATTTAATTTTGTTTTCCACCTATGGTCCTTTTAGGTGGACAAGATTAGGAAAGATAAAAATAATAATATTTTTATTCTTTTCCTAATTTTACTTTCACTTTTACCAAAAAGGTACTTTTTTTTTTCCTTTGACTTTTATAAGAAGTCCTTATTTAATTTTGTCTTCCACCTGTGGTCCTTTTCCCGTGGTACAAAAAGTCTTTATTTCTTTTGACTTTTGACTTTGGCCTTTTACTAAGTGCCCTTGTGGTCATTACCTGTGGTACTTTTTTATTTCAAAAGTACATCATCATAAACCAAGAGAGTTATTAATGCTTTTATCTCACACACTGTGTGACACCTAGATCAGGTACTAGGGTAACTTAACCAAGGGTAGCTAATCCTTGGAGAAGCACACCAAGCCCATAGATCAAGGGTCAAAGTGCCACACACATGCCCAGACCCAGTCTAGGGCTTACAGTGTCTTCATTCTCCCAAAGAATGGCTACTCAGAACTAAGTTGAGTCTACCAGTCCCAGACTGGTCTACATCGTGGTCCCGAACCAGATGTCTATTCAACACAAGGTTGAGTCTACCCAGGGCAGATCTGGGTTTATATCATGGTCCCAGACCAGATATCTACCATTCAACAGAATGGTCACTCAACACTGGGTTGACTCTTCACCATGGTCCCGGACCAAGTGGTCCCATTCTCCAAAGAGAAGGGCTCTCGATGCTGCTCAGAAAATCAACAAATAAGCCTCTTTTGGGCAATAGTTTAGCTTTAGTCTAGCACCCTTTGTCTTTGCCTGAAGCTTGTTTTTCAAAGCTCTTAGTGTAGTCTTCAGTTTTAGCATTTTTCCTGCACAATAAAATCAAACTTTGCTTAAAAGTTATGGTTATAGATTAGATTTACTTTCTGCTTTTCAGTTTCATGCATTTCAATTTGAGTATTTTATTTTATCCACATAGTGTTCTAACGACCGGCCTGTGAGTTTGGTATAGCTCTAGACATTTTGCAGGTAGTTGGTGACATTTTGGTAGCGGTTGCAGAGCTGGAAGGAGGGATCAAGGATGCGAGTAACATAATGCAAGGACCAGAGATTCTGAGGTTCTCAAGCGCTCTATTCAGCAGAGTACTTGTCCCAGCTGGAGCCAGATGTTATCACATATATAGTAGTCGGGCTACCATATTCTATTTTTCATATTTCAGTACACTTTTCAGCCAGTTCCCCAACATATGAGATGTTGAGATGAGCATCTAGGATGGATCATGATGTACTCTCCCATGCCATGACTGAGTCTCAGGACACTCAGATTTGAGGACTGATGTAGCCATTTAGCCAGTTTCAGAGCAGTTAGTAGTGCCCAGAGTTGTATCAGTGTTTTCTCATTGGACAGATGTTGGTTCAGATGGATTATTTACATGCTTATGACTCAGCTTATACTATCTTGTGCTATGGTTATCATTGCTCTTATACTCATTTTTGTGACACGTATTAGCATTTAGTGTCATGATCTGGCGGTCATATAAATATGTGGACTTGGATGTATTGATATTATGTATGTATGTCTCTACTCAAACTTGGAAGTTCTTGATCTATACTCATTGGTTTTACCCTCCTTAGGGAGAATAGAGGTAGTCATTCCCACCATACTTTGGCTTGATAGTGTTGGTTTCACTATTCACCGTCTCCACTCATCCATTTCCTCCCAGTTGTGTTTCCAAACCGACTTACTACTTGACTTGTGGCATGGAGGACCTTTCCCAACTAGAGCCTCTTTGGAGGACAAGCTTCCCTGTTTATTTGTGTCTCGGCTCTGAGTTGCCTAGGTTGTGTTGGCTAAACCTGAAACAGGTAGCGCTACCATCAATACAATGTATTTGGAAATGAATGAATATCTTAGGAAAAAATCCATTCATGAAAAGTAGTGTTTTTAAACATACGTGAATGCAAGGTAAGCCTAATGAAATTGGCTTTAAAGTACATTGAAATGAATATCTTAAAACATTCATGAAAAATAGTGTTTTTAAACATACATGAATGCATGAAGCCTCAATAATAAAAATCCATGCAATAAATACATGGACCAAGGCTATGGAAAATCGAAGGCCCAAAAAGCAATGGTTCTTAAAAGTTATATCCAAAGATTGTTGGCCTCACTTGTATTGATTTGGATTGTGAGCATTTGTCAAGGTGAATAAGCACCTCTGAACGTAACTTATCCATTTATGAGACACTGCCATCCCCTGTGTTGTTGCTTGTCCAGCATATGCTAGAGTGAGTATCCCCTTTCCATATCCAAAGTGTCACAATGTTGAGTTAGTAGTCACCCTTCAGCCTATCCTTTTGAATTTTAGCCTTCACCCTTCACTAGCAAATTGATTACAACCATGAAGTGAATATGGTTTTGAAAGTCTAGTCTGAGTTATAATTAATAAATGAAACCCTTTGCACACCAGCAGCAGAAATCTTTCGAAAGCTGTCTCCTCACTTGAGAAAGTGGGAGAGGTGTAACCTTGGGGGCAAGCACAGAGCCAGGTACCGTCACCTACTTCTAGCTCCTCTGTTTAGGCTAACTCCTAACGAAGCCAAGGGGGGTAGTCCCTAACAAAGAGTTTCTAAGGCTCAATGTGTTTAAGTAAGTCTTATGAAGGTGATGCGGATGGGTGTTGTTTAGGAGTTTGTTATGACGAAAGAAGATTATAATTCTAATAACTGAAAAATAAATATAAGAAAAGCAATCCACGTTGCAACACCATATTAAAAGATGAACAATATGACAAGAACTTGTGAAATAAACTAGCATTCACAGATAAAGATTTTATAAACCAAAGGACAAATGGTCCAGATTAATAATGATGCATGACATGACAAACCAGTGCCTTATAGAGTCAAACTTCTGAGATGCTTGAAAAATATTGAAAGTACAAGTCTCGTAATAGTGCTAGTGAAAGTGTCCTGCGATTGCTCTTGGTTTATTTTAAAGATTTTTAATGGTCTTGTTTATTATGGCTTGTCAAAGGTATCAAAGACCAACCGGGAAAGCGTTCAACGTTATTTCGTTCTAGACATGTTGGCCCGTCCAGTATCCCAGGCTAGTGTCCGGTGGATTGACCAGCTAGCCAGGACTCTAAGACAACGGAGAGTTCCAGCGCCTTTACTGAGAATTGACTTTGAATGCTTTCTACAACGTCGGTGCATTGGTTATGGGGTAAAATTTTATTATGTTGTTATTTGCGAGATTGACAAGTCCATTTACCGTTCTAAGTACAAGCCCAACTATGAAAGTCGGCAGAGCATACTAAGTGAGGGATAGCAACGAAGTAAATTAATTAAAGGAGAATGTGAGTTGCAAATTTTATTAGACAAACAAGTTAAACCCTCCGACAGAGAGCTCTCTTGACTTTGTCTTATGACAAAAGTTCAAGAGTCTTAGCTATTCTATATGCCTAAATGCAGGGATGATGCAAACATACTAATATGCTCTTCGATAGAGAGTGCTCTTGACTTGGATTCCGGCAAGTTCAAGAGACTTAAAATTAAGTTAATAAATTACAAAAGCGAAAGTACATGAAATAAATGAAATTAGAGAAACCCTCCGATAGAGAGCACTCTTGATCCACCTTACGGTGAGATTTAAGAGATTTTAGTTCTTTTTACTATTTTGCAATATTATATCAAATAAAAACAAAAACTAAGTTAAAAGTAAGTAAAAGAAACAAGAAGCTTTTCCATTTTTAAAACTTTAATGAAAGCAAAAACTTTTTAAAATGAAGCTATATTTTCCTATTCTATTCTAACCATTTACTCTACAAACATGCAAACATGAAAATGTGGACGATACAGGCTTCCCCCAAATGGGGGAAGAGGGGTGTGGGAGCCTTTATCCCACTTGCTTTTTATTAACTTTTTACAATGTTTTTTTGATATTTTTTGCCTCTTCTTGAATGAGCAAGGTGAGAAAGGGAAAGAGAGAAGAGGGAGGTGTTTTTGTCTGTTTTGCTCTTTGTTTGTTCCTTTGCTCGCTTATGGCCTTTGGGCTCTTCTTGACTTTCCTGAAAATAAGACCTTTTAACACTGAAATGTTATATGTTAGTCAAAAAATAAAATAAAACAAATCTACAAACTAACTCTAAAAGAAAGTAAAGTTTTTACAGTGAAAACGGAGGGGAGAAAATAGAAGAAGATACGAAACGGAGGAGAAAAAAGGCAAAAAGAGGGCTGAAACAAAAGGCAAAAGAGGGCTGCAAACTGAGTGAAGAAGGTTGCAAACTAAAGTAAAAGAGGTCTGCAACAAAAGGTGAAGAAAGGACAAAAAGAGGGCAGCGGAAAGACAAGAGGATGAGCAAGCCAAACAAGGCAAGAAAGAAGAAGCCAAAGGATGGATAAATGGAACTTGGGGCTTCTTGAAGTGACTAGTAACCAAAATAACTTTATCTTGTGGATGGAACACAAGAGAGAGAGAGTTACTCCCAGCTTTATTTTTGTAGCAAAAGATGGCAAACCCTGTAGGTCCTACAATCACAAAGTGTTAAACTCAAAATGGTTGTTTTGAAGCATGGGATAGAAGCAGCTGAGCTCACACCCTTCTACAATCTGTGAAGCCTGATAACACACAAAAGCTCAATACAAGAAGTGAGATAAAAAATTATATGCTAGTATGCTAGGAAAATCAAATCAAGATCAACATTTCGTATTACTGACTACTCATGTCCATCTAGATATTAATCTACTTGGCATAAATAACCAAATTGAGACAACAAATGGCTATTCCACTGTGCCAACAATGACCTTCTTGAGCTAGCAAAATAATTAATCACATACAAGTATTAAAAGAGAGGAGTTAGAGACAATATCACCTCAACCATGAGGAATTCACCACAATCAAAAGCCCATAGACCTCCAAAGTCGAATATCTTTATTAACAATTCCAAAGCAAATTCTTGATACAATTTTCTCAAAGTAACTCTACCACAAAAGTTCCATCATGTAGAGCTCAAAAGAGCCTCTACTTATACAAAGAGAGAAGACCAAAACCCTAAAACCAAACTCCATCAAATGAGGTCCAATCCCCATGATCAAGCAAACTCGACACATAATTGAGAGCCAAACCTAAATCAAAAGTTGGTGTGAGTGAGGGGTGGCCTCCACCTAGGCAAGGCGCCCCCACTCCCAACCCTAAATCCCCATCTCCATCAAATGAAAGGCCCACACGTGTGGTAGCGCAATCCTAAGGAGAGAGAGGGCGTGAGCTTGTGAAGGAGGCCTGAAGGATTGTAGTAGGTGTAGGTTGGTGTTGATGGGTGCCAAACCCTTAGGGTTTGCACAAAATATGGAGTGCATTCAATTCCATGCCTTGATCCAATCACCAAACGAATCACAACTCTCCACATCACCCAACTCGTGAGCTAGCTGAAGAGGGCGATTTTTCTAACTGAAGGTGACTTTAATGCTCTCTGATTGTTGACTGAAGAGACTCTGTGCCGAGTTGAATCATCATAAATGCCCATTGCCATGTCATTTGGCCTTTTATTTTATTCAATTTGGTTTATTTTGGAGAGTTTTTTATTCTCTCCAAAATATTCATTTTTAATATTTTAATTAATAATTTCTCCGTAAATGACTTTTTTGAAAAGTTATTAATTATGAGGCTGAATGAACATCTGAAACGAGATAGCTGGCCAGTTGATCATGAATGATTTTTGGCTTAAGGTTAGAGCCTTCAATCACTGAATTCGAACCTCGGATGACTGACATATTACAAACTTAAATTTTTCCATTTAAACTATGGAAAATTTAATTAAAAACTTTAGAAAATTAAAAAACAAAAAACCCAAATCCAACGCGTCCAGTAAAAAAAATTTCAAAATTTTTTCTGAGGGTCCTGGTGACTTAAGACATGACCATAGTCTATTCTAATAATGTCTAGTAGGTTTATACATACTCGGTTGGGCTCTAATAACCCCCCAAGGCCCAGAATTCAAAATCGGGCATTCCAACTTTGGAGGAAGCAGGAGAAAACCTCGTCGATTATACTCGGCTATAGGCAAAAGCATAATTGACAACGAAAAAAACTCCCTAGAATATCTTAGTTGAAATTCTACGTCTTAGGAGACCAAACCACTCAAAAAACCCTACTAGCACATTTTATTACGAACCCCGTGGGGCCATGGTCATAATTACTGAAAACAAAAACTGACTAGCCAAAACTGGCTAGGCACAAATGGCGGATCATCTGATACGCTGGAACACAAACATTCATCATGTTTGTCAAATGGCGGCTCCTCAGCTAATCCAACTATGGTACAAATAAGTTGGTAACAGGCCGGAATAGTTTATTCATCAATGCATGGAATGTGGAAGGAGCATTTGTGAGGCCAAATGGCATGACCAAAAACTCATAGTGGCCATCATGTG
This sequence comes from Pseudotsuga menziesii, assembly GCA_001517045.1. Taxonomy (NCBI): domain Eukaryota; kingdom Viridiplantae; phylum Streptophyta; class Pinopsida; order Pinales; family Pinaceae; genus Pseudotsuga; species Pseudotsuga menziesii. The sequence continues at coordinate 102,444 of LPNX011205905.1, read as the reverse complement.
TGCAGAAAGTTGTTTTAGGGATATCATCCTCATGAACTCGAATTTGGTGATGCCCAAAACGAAGATCCAACTTGGAAAAAAAATGAGCACCAGGAAGCTCATCAAGAAGCTCATCAACAACAGGAATTGTAAACTTATCCTTGATTATGATGTGATTAAGTGCTCGAAGTCAATGCAGAGGCGCCACGACCCATATTTTTTTCAGACAAGAAGAACTGGTGAAGAGAGGAACTGGTACTAGGGCGAATAATACCTTGCTTCAATAAGTCCTGAACAAGCATCTCAATCTCTGTCTTGTGGTGAAACGGGTAGCGATAGGGCCTGATGTTGGGAGGGACACTTCCAGGAAGGAGCGGAATACGATGTCCTCTGGTCTTGAAGGTGGAAATCCCACTGGCTCAGCAAAAACACATGCATATCAATCCAAAATTTGTTGTAAATCCAAGGGAGTAGTTGAGACCGCTGAAGGTTGCATCTGAATGACATGGAGTTGAGCGATGACACCGTGTGAATTCTTCTTAAGGATCTTTTCCATGCGATTGGAACTGATGATGCTGAGACACCCTGGTCGTAAGCCCTTCAATGTGTGTTTTTGCCCATTGACTGAAAACTGCATCCAAAGTTCAACAAAATCCCATAAAATGGGTCCAAGTGTGCGTAGCCATTGAGCGCCCAAAACCACATCACATCTGCCTAAGGGAAAGGAAAACATGTCACAGCGCAAGTTATAATCTCCAATAGAGATTCGCACATTATGACACTTCCCTTTGCAAGGTAAGGTGCCCCCATTGGCAATCATGACTTCAAAGCTGGAGCAAGGATGGACAAAACAATCAGCCTATTTGGCGATCCTGGGGTCAATGAAGTTATGAGTGCTACCATAATCAATGAGTATTGTAAGAGGGAGCTTTTTGAAGAAACCCTTGACCCACATGGTTTGTGGGGTGGTGACTCTGGCTAATGCATGGAGAGATATCTCTGGCTGGTCGTCCTGGGCAGGAGGGTCAACAGGCAGCTGCTGAATGCCATCCTCATCATCTATTGGATCCTGAGCATCATCAGAAATTCCAGGTACAGGCGGAGAATCCACATCCAAGAGATAGAGCTTTTGCTCAACACAGCGATGTCCCCAAGTGAATTTCTCATCACAATTATAACAAAGCCCTTTTTCTCCATGTGCCCATATCTTGGCTTCAAACAAATGCTAAATAGGAGTGGTTCTAGGAGCTAGCGAGATTGGAGGTCTTTAGGGAACCATATTTCTAAATGGAGCAAAAGTGGATTTGGAGAGTTGTTGAGCCATGATCTTGTCCTTCACCAACTTAGCCAACCCTAGGGCTTCCATCATTGTGTTGGGACAGAACATTTTAACCTCAGATCGGATTGCATCCTTCAGACCGCTAATAAAACAACTCCTGTGGAATGCATCAAACGAATCCTTCTATGTGATTGGCCAGTTTCTCAAATTCTGTCTGATACTCCCACACAGTGCCAGATTTGGCGAAGTTTGGTGAGTGCTCCTGTGAAGTCATCAAAAGCACTAGGGCCAAATCATTGCAAAAGGAGTTGGAAAAAATCTGTCTAGGTTGGCTCTTCATGAGCCTTGATGTACCAACGAAACCATTGAAGGGCTTCATATTCTAAATGAAAGGATGCAAGTGGGACTTTATTGACATCAAAAGTGTTATGCAAACTGAAATATTGTTCTGCCCTGTAAATCCATCCAGTCGGATCATTACCATTGTAGCGAGGAAAATCAAGCTTTGGCCCACGAAAATTGTTGGAAGAAGAGAACCCAGTGTCTACAGAAGACTCGGGCTATCGTCGGTTGCTCATGCCTAAATGATGAAGATAGAGGACAAGAAATTTTTCATCCAGATCTTGGAGTTTGGTCTTGAGGGCAGCAAGTTCTTCTTCCATTTGTTTATTTGCTCGTGCGTGGGTGACAACCATAACCATGAGTTTTTTTTTTGCGAGGGGGGTGGGGGAATGGGTAGAAAAACAAAAACAGAAAGGTTTTTAGAAAAGGAAAATTTGGAGTTGGGAAAAACTCGGATGGGTAATTCGGGTTTGACTAGGTTTGGACACTTTCTGAGAGACAAGGAAGCGGAAAATGAGAATTTCATAAGCAGGGTGAAAGAATGGGAAAATTTGCCAGAGAGGGACAAGGAAGCAGAAATGGGAAACAAACACTATGGCAAAATTTGAAGGCGATTGGGTGAAAATCGAAAAAGTTATGGCAAACCCTAAAAATAGACAAATGTGGGATTTCAGACTCTGGGAAGTTGAATTTGGGATAGGGTCCTCAAGGAAGGAAATATGCATAATGGAATTACGGGGGTTCCAGTGAATTTTCAAGGGAAACAGAGCTAAAACAAGGAAGATATGGCAAAACACTGTTTTTTTTTTGTTCGACGAAATTGATCTGTGGTGCCTCTGGACAAATGCAATCCACGCTTTATCAACTGGAAATAGATATGGACCCCAAGTATGTTCGGCTTCCTAAAGGTTCAGGGGATTCACTCAGACACCAATGTTGTCTAACGGCTTGCGTATTGGGGCAGTACCCCTCACTCCACGGCTCAGGTAAAACTGATAACCGCTTTGCCACAAACGACAACTCTTCATTTAACTCACGGGTAGGAACTAGTCAATCAGGTAGGGGTCGTTGCCTTTTTGCTTGGCAGGTCTTCTCAACGGCCAGCTACTTCGAGGTTCCTATGGTACTCCTCACAATGAGTTTTAGGGTTATGCCCAAGTACTTCCCACAGTTAAGCGAATAAAGTTTATTCCCTGATCCGAATGAACAATACATATGCAAATAAGAAGCACCACTGCAATAATCACAGCGTCGAAAAGCATTGCAAAAGAAAAAAAAATGGCAGAAATTGTTGATTTTTCCTAAGCAGCATCGAGAGCCATTCTCTAAAAGAATGGAGGCACTTGGTCAGTTACCAGAAAATTAACCCAGTGTGGGACTGGGGCCTCAGCCTGGGGATGAGGGCCATCCTCTGGGAGAATGGAGGCACCTGGTCAGTTACCAGGAAATTAACCCAGTCTGAGACCGAGGCCTCAGCCTAAGGCTGAGGGCCATTCTCTGGAAGAGTGGAGGCATCTGGTTAGTTACCAGGAAATTAACCCAAACTAGGACTAGGGCCTCAGCCTGGGGTTGAGGGCCATTCTCTGGGAGAATAGAGGCACATGGTCAGTTACCAAGAAATTAACCTAGTCTGGGACTGGGGCCTCAGCTTAGGGCTGAGGGCCATTCTCTGGGAGAATGAAGGCACTTGGTCAGTTACCAAGTAACTGACATTGAGTCATCTGATGCAGCCTAGGGCTCAAGCACCTGGTCAGTTACCAAGTCATCACCATAAGCCCTAGACTGGGTCTAGGCAAGTGATGCACTCCTCTCCTTGATCTATGGGCTATGACACCTTCTCCAAGGACTAGCTATTTCTGATTGAGAGACCTAGCACTTGATCTTGGTGGCAATGAGGAGATCAAGATAAAGCATTTAATAATCCTCCTTATTGAAGATGTACTTCAAGTGGGCATGAATGGACCATGAGGACCTTGTAGAACTCTTGAGGTGGCTTGTTGTGGTCACAAAATCACTTGAAGGACCAAGAAACCCTAGCACAACTTGTATTGGTCTAAGTGACCATCAAACGAAGGACCAAGTGGCTCAAAGACAAACACCAAAAGACCAATGAACCACAAAACATTAAAAGTCAATGGTCAAAGATGAAAAAGAATGGAAGCCCTAATGTCAACTTCCTAATCATGTGGAAACATTCTATGTTTGATGGAATATAAATATAGAAGCACTTCAACTCATTTTCATCCATCCAAGATCATCATTTGGACTGCTCCATAAGGACAATTCGGTGGTTGAGGTCTTCTCCTCTATCACAGCAAAGACTGAGGAAATTCGGTGGTTGGGTTTATCTTTCTCCTTTTCCCTAATGTGGCAGCTCCTGGTCACTAGGGCTCTTGTTTTGTGCTCTCTTCCTTCACGGCATCAGTAGCAGTAATGTCATCTCACAGTAGGGTTGTCTGTGGTAGCAGCAGAGAGTGGTGAGGTGGCAGGGTCTGCTACGGCACCCCCGAGCCCTGTTAGGGTTGTTTTACTTGCATTTAAGCTGCCCTACATACACTACAGCATCCCCGAGCCCTGTTAGGGTTGTTTTACTTGCATTTAAGCTGCCCTACATACACTACAGCACCCCCGAGCCCTGTTAGGGTTGTTTTACTTGCATTTAAGCTGCCCTACATACACTACAGCACCCCCGAGCCCTGTTAGGGTTGTTTTACTTGCATTTAAGATGCCCTAGGGCTGTGCTACCTTGCACCCAAGCCTTATTAGGGTTGATCTACAGCAGTAGCAGTCCACGTGGGTTGCCAACATAATTCGATAGCAGTAGCAAGAGGCTGCTAACTGTCACGGTGGAGGTGGCAGTAGTAACCTTAGTCCACGGTGGGAGCACGGAGAGGATAACAGTCCACGTGGCAGCAGCAGGCTGACATGACAAGGTAATTGTAGTCATTGGCAGCAACAGTGAACAGTAAGCCTACTAGGGCTTCCTCAAAGTGAAAAACACAGGATGTAAAAGTTTGGATAATTTTCTTATCTACATTCATCTTAGAGTTCTGTGAACAAATTGATCTCTTCTCATGTACAAACTCAGTCATCTCATTTAGAGGATGAATTATTAATGCTTTGGGGGTTTTGTCCTTAAAAGGTTTCCCCGAGAAAAATCTTGTGTTCAATTGTGTGGATGTTTGTTTTACTATTGCATATGTTCTACTGTTGTTAACATCTCAAGTACTATCTCTCTTATAGTCTGCAAAATTTAAAAATATCATACTCATGTTAAATTTCAACAGGAATTCCACCCAACGAACCCAAGAAAGTGCTCTGATACCAAATGTGAGGAACCTCCTGCAATAAACAATGAAAATGCATAATATAACAGAAATAGCAGACCACGGAAGAGATTTTATTGATCGCAAGCCACTTCGAGGGGGCAACCTCCTTTGAGCAAGCTCAATACAAAATAACTTGTGGATGCCTTCATTGGCCTCAACGCATACTTATATACTAAGTCTAATCTAAACAACTATTACTCCCTATGAATGTGGGATAATACAATATACTCACGGGACGACTTACAAAGCATATGCGTCCAACAAAAATATACTAACGAAATAAAGAGGAGGGTTGACACGGATTCTTAACAGTAACAATGTTATGTAAATAAATAATTATAGGAAAGAATAAATAAATTTAAAACCAACAAAAATTATATAAGTTAGGGGATAATAAATAATAATAATGAAAAGACATGACCTTTTATGAAAAGGTATCAAGCATCCCCTTAGGACTATTTATATGGGGCTGTCATTTGTAATAATCATTATCTTATCATATTTTTATCAATTAATTATTTATATATTCGCACAGTTTATAAGCCTCCACTACACTGTAGATATTTTCATTGGTCATCTTCCTCCCTACATGTCCTCTTTGAATCCTCACCTTTGTCTGCCTCCACTAAAGGCAGAACTGTTGGGGCGCGGACCTTGAAGGTCCTTAATTTTGGCAACTCCGCGGTTTTGGTGCGAAGCTTGTAAGCGGAGTTGCGGCCCAAAATAGTCTTAGGAGTGTCAGGGTTGAGTCGAACCCCCTATTTTTGTAAATAACCCATGGTTTAAACTCATGGTTTTTAAGCCCATGGTTTAAGCACATGGTATTGTAATAGTGCACTAGTATAAATAGGCACTTATGTAAAGGAGAAAGAGCTTTTATAAAGGCTTTTTGTATGGTATGAATTGACGCGAAGCTAAGACCTGTTTTTAGGTTTAAGGTTAAGTCCTAGCTGTGTGCGTGGACGACCTCTGCAGCTAAGTGCGCAGAGGGTTTTGTTAAGGTTAAGTCCCAGTTGTGTGCGTGGACGACCTCTACAGCTGAGTGTGCAGAGGGTTTTGGAAGGAAAGTACTGCAGCTTAGTGCTCAGCTTTTGGGTTGTTGAGAAGATCTACAGCTGAGTGCGCAGAAATCTGCAGCTGAGTGCGCAGATCAAAACTGTTGTTTGTAAAGAGTTGAATAAAAACGCAATTCTGTAGACGTAGCCCCTACACTGGGGGTGAACCACGTACATCTTGTGTTGTGGTGGTTCCCTTTTGTTTTGTGCTGTTATGTTCTTATGCATTTGATAAGTAGGTGAATGATAAGTAAGATATATTGTTAGAAATTAAACTTCGCTGTGAATTCCCCGTTAAGGGTTAAGCAAGTAATAGTCTGTTTATATAAACTACGAAGCTAATTAAGTATATGTCGAAGCTCTGTATTGTGTAAATATACTTTGTTAAGGCTAAAGGTATAGTAATACCCCTCTGTTGCTTGCAGAAACCTGATTCTGCGGCACCCCATAGCTGTTTCGGGTGAGACTGCAACATGTTCGCAGGTTGTTGCCGAAAGGGCCAACACTGTGGGTCTTTTTGTTGGTTAAGATAATAGTATAAGAACCCGGGTCTGCCCTGCAGCCAACAAATTGGTTCCATTGTTGGTTGAACCAGTATCTGCTCAAGAGGGATCTACGTCGTACCTGGAGGGATATGTTTTGGAGGCCCTCAGTAAAAGAAATCGGTGATTGGGTTGAGGATACCTATTTGAAATTTGTTGAACAAGAAAATAAGGATCCTCGTCATAGCTCAAACGACTTTTTGCAAATGTACGTTTTTTCTGATATTTATGAAATTTTCTTTGGTAGTATCCACATAGAATTGCACTAGTTGTTATCCAGGTTGACAGAAAGAAGGACAAACTTCCAAGAAGATCAGTCTCCTGCCTGGAGCCCAAAAAGAATTAACCTGTTGAAAAGAGTGAACAACGCGGTATCTAGAGCCGTTGACTTCTGCACAACACGAACCCTTGAAGCATTTGTGACGGAGTTTGCCATCGACACACATACTTCTTTCAGCAAAGCAGAAAGACAGTTCTTCAAAGGACCAAGGGGTAAGTACTTGAATTCACTTAGTCTGAAAATTAAAATGCTCTTGGCTGAAAAATGCATATTGCTTATTGAATCAGATTGCTAGATTTAGTACTACTAACCTATGTTTTAAAGTGAAAGTGACTTCGATGAGCAAAGTGGTTTGCTTCGCAATGGTAAAAGATACAAGAGAACTTTTGGATCCTTTACCCTAGGTCAGAATACCGATTATACCCCCTTAAGCCCAGAAGAGTCTGAATCTGAAGAAACCCCTTTTGTTAGAAACCCTCCTATCACTCCGCAGCAAAGATCTGTTATCCCTGAGAACCTGTCGCAGTCCGAAAGTAACCCTAGCCCGAGTAGTCCTGTCGCAGGTCAGTCTACCAAAGTAAGTTCCCCTCTGCCTATTACTAGTTTTTCCCCTCCTCCTCCCCCTCCACCCCCCCTCGATTGGATATGGCCCATATGAATGATGATATTAAGCTCCCAGTCTTTAGAGGAACTGGATCAGAGGATCCAGAGCAATTTTGGTTCCTCTGCGAAGCTGTTTGGACTGCTAAGAATATTATGGATCAGAATACAAGAACAGCGCAGCTGGTCACCTCTTTCAGAGACCGAGCTTTGACCTGGTTTATGAAGTTTTCCAGTACTCAGAACTATGTCTTAGCCGATATTAAAAAAGCAATGATTAAAGAATTTAAGAAGCCTAAATCAGAGTCGCGGTCTATAACTGAACTAAAAGAAATTTAGCAGAAGCGAGGTGAATCAGTATGGGACTTTGATCAGAGGTTCAAGGTTCTGTTGGATCAAGTTAGTTTCACTATTGGACCAGAACAGCATAAAGAATGGTTCATTGCAGCACTGTTGCCGCATATCAGGACTCCACTTATGCAACAGAGGGTTGCTGATCAGCAAGAAGCATTGGAAATTGCTATGATGCTTGAAACAGTTCCTGTTGGAGATAACTCTGGAATAGCCCAAATACAAGCACAGTTAACAGAAATGGCTTTGGAGCTTCGCGACATGAAGAAAGGGAAAGCTACTCGCGAAGAGGTTTGGTGTACACGATGTAGGACAGAAGGTCATGACAAAGAACAGTGTCCTGCATTAAGAAATTATTTGAATACTGGTGCACCGAACCCATTTAACCCTAATGTCTTATATTGTGAGATCTGTAGAACAACTAGTCAGCATCGACCTGAAGATTGCTATCTGCTGCAGAGATATGTTCAAGTACCTAAGAATCCCTACTGCAAGTTCTGTAAGTCAGTTGGACACAACGAAGATGAATGTCGCAGCTTTGATCTCATGAGAGAGCGAACCTATGATGCTTATAGGGTACAACCTGATGCACAAGGCAATGATGGATATGGTTACCGTGGTAGTACATTAGGTCGAGGTAATTTCAGAGGTCGTGGTCGTGGTGGTATGCCTGGAAGAGGTCGAGGCCAGGTTGTTTGCTATAACTGTAATCAGGCAGGACATGTAGCTAGAGACTGTCAAAACCCAACTACGACATGTCGATATTGCAGAGTAGTCGACCATGTGATTGAGCAATGTCCACAGTTGATAGCCAAGATTCAAGAAAGAAATGGCGCTCCTACTCAGAATGTTCAGATGATTGTTGTAGAGAAAAAACCTGTCCCAGCCGTTAACGTTGTTACAAGGAGGGGAGCTACGACGCAAATGCAGAATAAGGAGAAACAGACTGACGAGGCTTAGATCCGCAAGACCCCAGAGAAAATTCCCGTCTTCGATGTTGGAAGAGAAAAAGGAACATTTATGGAAGCCAAAAAAGACTTTGTTGATCCAAGAACATTAGTAGCAACAGCATAAACAGCAGTCGCAGTTTCAAGAAGCTTCGCCAGATCAAGTAAGTACTCTAACATCATTTTTACAGAGTTGTATGAAGCTATTAAGAAATCAAAATGCTTTGAATGAGTTACAGAAAGTTATTGCGTCTTGCGAACCTCAGCGAAGCTCTGATAGAGAAAAAAATATTAATAGAGTTAGAAGAACTGGAAGAGAAATGAGATTGCATGCTCAGATAGGAGATTATGATATGACTGATATTATTCTAGACCTAGGATCAGAAGTGAATGTCCTAACTAGGCAGACATGGGAACAAATGGGAAAACCTACGCTTGAATGGTCCCCTATACAGCTGAGATTAGCTAATCAGCAGAAGATTGTGCCCTTGGGAAGATTCCCTAGTGGACCAGTGGACATTGATGGAGTCAGTACCTTAGCAGATTTTGAAGTCATTGAAATAATTGATGATAGCAACCCCTATCCAGCATTGCTAGGAATTGAATGGGCACTAAACAATGATGCAGTAATCAACCTTAAGAACAGACAGATGACTTTTGAAGGAAAAGGCTTGAGAGTCATAGTGCCATTGGACCCTTCTCAAGGAGAAAGGTATACAGAGCCAGTCAGAGATGAAGACCAGGATGTTTTGGATCATATTTACAACATCACAGCTAAAGAAGAAGACTATGTTAACCCTACTGCTGAAGGCATAATGGATTGGCAGTGTGACAGTTCTTGCATGGCCGATTCAGATGAAGGCCTAGAGAATTGGCAGAATAGACTTTATGAGCTGAATGGACATCGATGTGCAAGAATTACCAAGTCTCTCAGATGGGTTGGCTCACAGCCAAAGATCTTCCCTATTTTTGATGGCTTGACAGACCCAGAAGATTTTATTGCACACTTCTCAGAGCAAGTACCAGATTCGCAGAAAATGGAGACTCTACATCCAGCATTCAAAGCCGCAACTACCAGATGGTGGAACGCTCATAAAAAGAATATTCATAATTGGAGAGCTTGTCAAAAGTTTCTTCGACTGAGATTCATGGAACAACCTCAGGAGGTGCGAAGCAGATTTAATGGTAAGACTAGCCCTCAAGAACATTTGGAGCAATGTTATGAAGCATGGAAGCATGTACCTCGTGAAGAATGGGTACATAGGTTTGTACACACTCTGGAACCTGTAGCAAAGAACTGGTATGCGGAGGTTGAGCTTCGCCATGGTACTGTACATTGGGATAACCTTGTTGATAGTTTTGTGCTCACCTTTTCTATTAATGAAGATTGCCCTGTTTTAGACGCAGCTATTAAGTTGATCCATACTAAGGTGTTTGATGATAAACAAATAGCCGAGCACCAACTTGATTGGAAGGAACAAGAAGCTAATGCAGTAGAATGTTATAACTTCGCCATTGATGAAGACGACGATCCGCGCAACATTAATATTCCTGAGTCAGAAGGACACTGCGAATTACATGGACCAGTAGTCGAAGCACCGGAAGTAACTCAGCGCTTGAAGACAAGGAAAGTAAACATTGGATCAGAAGAAATGCCTAAGTACACTACCATTGGAGATTACTGGGACGAAGAAATGGTAAGCAAAGTGACTAAACTCCTCCATAAGTATCAGAGCGATTTGGCAGATTGTTGGAAGTGTCAAAGGTTGTGGAAGAAATTCTGTCGTGGGTCGAAGGTCAATATGGTGTCGAAGGTCCTTATTGTGGCGAAGCCGAAGTCAGTGATTGTGCCGAAGGAGAAAGGTGTGTCGAAGCCTAAAATGCGACCGTTGGAAAAAATCAGATTTGGCGGCGTCGATACGTTAACTGCATTAACTACCTGTAATGATGAGATTTTAAGGAATCTAGCGCCGTTTGGACAGAATCTACAGCTGCTCTGTCAGATTTGGTGTCTTCAATGCACAGTTATGGCAGATTTGATCGTTGGATTCTATAAGAAGACACCCAAACCTGCGAATTTCGCATTATGCATTTTCTTGAGTTTTACAGTGCAGTCCATGTCATCTGATCGCGAACTCCAGGAATTGTTGAGCGAAGTCAGAGAGAGGGGTCTGCAAAACCTTATGAGAATCCACCTGCATCTCCGCCTCGCGAGGAAACTCCCCCAGAGCCATGTCAACCAATGCAGACACGATCAACCAGGAAGAAATATAAGGCAGAAGTTCGTTCTAAGCAGAACGAAGAAAGGAATAAGCCATCAAGGAAGACACCAGAGGATCCCGCGATGAATCCTTCCGGAGTATTTGAAGACCTTAGTGACGAAGAGAATGTTGCACCGCAGCGTCCACCATATCTTCCGCCTGTGCGACCAGGAGTTCAGCCACCTCGGCGGACAGCCAAGTTCATGTTACGCACCCCGTCGCTGCCACAAGGTGTGCACATGGTTGGAACAATGACAGGGAAAGTAGATCGACTCAAGTATGCAGACCACAATACGAATGATAGTGGGAAATTTCCACAGTTCACACTGGCAAATATTTGCATTCTGTCCACTATCCGGAGACCAGTACGACGCTACTGGAAGTGAAACAGTGGGCTGCTGGCTTGTTGAAGATGTTGAATGTTCCCCACTTCGGTCGCAGCACGCAGGTTACCATAGTGGTCAAGCAACTATTGGCGTCGGTGCATGATGGGCACTTGTGGATAGGAAGCCAGCGCGTTGCCATTGATGGAGAGCTCATTCACCGGATCACAAGCTTGCCGAAGGAAGGGCCTGATCCTAGCATTGAGTTCGTGGGAAAGCATGAAGACACGAAGCTGGCGCAGAGCATGAAGGAACGCTTCGAGCTGACGAAAGGAAAGCGAGGGTATCAAACCTCGACCATCCAGCATCAAAACATTCGCTTCGCCGCAGAGCTACTAGCATGCAAGCTATGCGGAAGTGTAGGCCGAATGAAGCATCTGCACCGATTGTTAGTATTGCTGCGAACTGTGCCGAAGGCTACAGTTACAATTGGGCAGCGTACATTGCTAAGGAGTTCCTCGAAGATGTCCGCGATGCGCAAGAGAAAGGTAGACCCTTTCATTACTCTTGATTGTTAGTGCTTATTGCACTGGTAGGATGGAAAAAACCTACTGAGGCGCAATTTGTTGATGTGCCTCCACACATGCCTGGCGCAGCAAGATACGCATCTCTGTGGGTGTCGCAAGATAAAACCTTCCAACAAATGACGAACTACGTGTTCGCCTTCTACGCAATGAATATCTCATGGGATCCTGAAGACACCGCGGCTCAGTAATGAGCTATTTTCTCAGTACGCGGGAGTGGCCAACTTTAGGGCTGACATGCATCATGTCTTCATCCAGGCCGGCGCAGATGGCAAGCACAAATGGTCGAAGTTGCCATACGTGGTGAACAAGGAAGACATCCTCCCAGTAGTCAAGCAGTGGCCGGCCGAATGGATGAAGGACACAGGTACAAGGCCGAGCATACCAGTCCCCCCAGTAACAGATGTGGGCGTAGGTCCAAGTCAGGCGCCGCAGAATGACCCACTCGAAGAAAGTGACGAACAATATGAGTCGGAGCAGAGCGGGGATGACCAAGGTGGAGATGATGGAGCTGAAGAAGAAGAAGAAGAATCGGTCAAAACTATCTCCGACCCCAATCACCCGGATAAGCGCAAGTCTCCTGAAGCAGAGGAAGTGACGAAGCCTTCATCGAGAAAGAAAACTAAGGCATCGAAGGGTAAGAACATCGTTGAAGAGCCCGTCGTGACGATTGAAGAGCTTGATCAGGCTCTGACAAAGTCCACAGAAGCATTAACCAGCAAATGGTCAGAGTTTGCAGCTACGCACCTTGATGCGCTCGCTGGCGTAGCGCAGCGAATTGCAGAACTCAAGTAGTTAGCAGGAAGATCAGCGACTGGTGCAGCAGCAAGCAGTGCCCCAGCAAGTGCGCAGCCAGATACTCGGCAATGGCCAGCCAGAAATAACAGAGGACAGGTCCCAAGTGCGGCCCTCATAATAACTGACGCAACATCTCGTTCGCAGATGAGTATGACTGTTGAGATAGACTACGCCAAGTTGTCTATGTCGGAGCTACATCTGTGTCAGTTGGCAATTATGAACGAAATCCGAGAAAGCGACAGCTACTCTCACAAGCAGTTAGAGAAGTCCATGAAGCAGAGTGAGAGCCTCGCAGCGCAGTTGGAAGAAGCTGACCAGAAGAAGAGGGAAGCAGAAAGCAAGCAGGCTACACTGGCGCAAGTATTGGATGAGGCGTGTCAAAGTCTCCCTGACTTCGACATGCAGGCTGAAGAAGAACCAGAGCAAAGAATTGCCAAGCTGAAAGCCTATGCACAACAGTCTCGAAGCGAAATAGAGAAGATGAAAGCAGAGCATGAGGCTCAAATTGCAGAGCTTCAACTTCGCATCATTCCTGAGAGTCCACCAGAGGTCAAGGAGCAGCGTCGCAAAGACATTTCAGCCTCAGCAATGAAGATCTCAGATCTAGTGAGCAGCGCCTCAAAGCTGCTGGATGAAAGCGTCGAGGCCTGGGAAAACTTACAAGACAACCCAGAAGTGGAACAGCTGCAAGAGACAATCAAGTAGCGACAAACAGAGCTGGATGGAGTCAAAGCAGAGATTAAGACATTGCCTCCTATACAGAAGATGCTTAAGGTAAAGCAGAGCAATGAGCTCCAGCAAGAAATCGAGGCGTGCAGAAAGAAAGAAGCACTGTTGGTGAGCTCTGTGCAGCCTCCCATTAACGAGGCCTTGGAGTTGAGCACTGCTGCGGACAACCAGCTCAAAGTCTTGAAGGAGTATGATGCATTCGCACAGGAGAAGGCCAGCGAAGCATCTGCAGCAGCATTGCAGGAGATGGTGGAGAAGGAGCAAGCAGCCGAAGATATCATGCGCAGCCTCAACAAGCAGTTCACTATCTTCGCCAACAAGATTCTCCCTCCGAAAAAGCAACAGAGTGTCCCGGGACAGGACACTGGTGAGTCTTAGGGGCCTGTTGGGGTGCGGACCTTGAAGGTCCTTAATTTTGGCAACTCCGCGGTTTTGGTGCGAAGCTTGTAAGCAGAGTTGCGGCCCAAAATAGTCTTAGGGGTGTCAAGGTTGCGTCGAACCCCCTATTTTTGTAAATAACCCATGGTTTAAACTCATGGTTTTTAAGCCCATGGTTTAAGCACATGGTATTGTAATAGTGCACTAGTATAAATAGGCACTTATGTAAAGGAGAAAGAGCTTTTAAGAAGGCTTTTTGTATGGTATGAATTGACGCGAAGCTAAGACCTGTTTTTAGGTTTAAGGTTAAGTCCTAGCTGTGTGCGTGGACGACCTCTGCAGCTGAGTGCGCAGAGGGTTTTGTTAAGGTTAAGTCTCAGTTGTATGCGTGGACGACCTCTACAGCTGAGTGTGCAGAGGGTTTTGGAAGGAAAGTACTGCAGCTTAGTGCGTAGCTTTTGGGTTGTTGAGAAGATCTACCGCTGAGTGCGCAGAGATCTGCAACTGAGTGCGCAAATCAGAACTGTTGTTTGTAAAGAGTTGAATAAAAAAGCAGTTCTGTGGACGTAGCCCCTACACTGGGGGTGAACCACGTACATCTTGTGTTGTGGTGGTTCCCTTTTGTTTTGTGCTGTTATGTTCTGATGCATTTGATAAGTAGGTGAATGATAAGTAAGATATACTGTTAGGAATTAAACTTCGTTGTGAATTCCCAGTTAAGGGTTAAGCAAGTAACAGTCTGTTTATATAAACTACGAAGCTAATTAAGTATATGTCGAAGCTCTGTATTGTGTAAATATACTTTGTTAAGGCTAAAGGTACAGTAATACCCCTCTGTTGCTTGCAGAAACCTGATTCTGCGGCACCCCATAGCTGTTTCGGGTGAGACTGCAACCTGTTCGCAGGTTGTTGCCGAAAGGGCCAACACTGTGGGTCTTTTTGTTGGTTAAGATAATAGTATAAGAACCCGGGTCTGCCCTGCAACCAACAAGAACTCAACCATGCAGTAAGCACAATATCTATAGGCAGTTCATTCAGGCAAGGCCTCCCCCTTCCCCTCAACTCTCTCAGCCACTCAATCCCAAGTGAAGTCTGCCTTCTACGTTGAAACCATAATAAGAATCTCAAAGGGAATTATTGTTCGACCAAGATACCTACAATAGCATTGGATTGGAAAATGAATGTGAAGAATTTACAGGGGTCCTCAAAGCAGCCTCTGTTATGTTGAGAGAGCAGTCTGATTGTTTAGTATGTGCAGCAAACAAGGAGGAAGTTACAAAGTAAATCTGAGCTATACATCAAAATGCCATTCTAATGAATGTTGGAAGTAGAACCTCATTTGGAAACATGAGCTATGGCATCAAAGATTTTCCCACCTACATTATAGGGCTTTGCCAACATTGAGAAAGATGGTCACAGGTCTTCCAGAACTTCAGATGGAACATGACGGCGTATGTAGAGGATGTGCCCTTAGCAAGAATGCCAAGGGTTCCATTCCAAATAGTGATAGTAGATCCAAGGGGATCTTGGATCTGGTGCACTCAGGTGTTTGTGGACCAATGTCAATATCATCCTTGGGTGTATTCCTATATTATGGAACATGCATTAATGACTTTTCCCAGAAAACATGGATTTACTTTATGAAGACCAAAGACACGGTTTTCAGCAGATTCCAAGAGTTCAAGGCCCAAGTAGAGAACCTGACAAGAAAGAAGATCAAGGTTTTGAGATTAGACAATGGAGGAGAATTCACATCCAAGGACTTCAATGATTTATGCAATGAAGCAGGGATTAAGAGGAAGTTGGCAGTCCCTTACAACCCTCATCAAAATGGGGTTGCGGAAAGAAAGAACAAGTCCATCGTATAAGCTGTGAAGGCAATGATTCATGATCAAGATCTACCTATGTTCTTATGGGCAGAAGCTACAAGCACGGCAATATATGTTCACAACAGAAGTCCACATCGAATATTGGAGGACAAGACTCCAGAAGAAGCATTCTTAGGAGTGAAGCCAGAGGTCAACCACTTGAGGATCTTTGGTTGTCCTGTATACATCCAAGTGATAAAGGAGAAGAGGACAAAGTTAGAACCTTCTAGAAAGAAGGGTACATTTGTAAGATATAGCGAGACCACGAAGGCTTACAAGATTTGCATCTCAGGACAACGTCATATTGAGGTTAATCAAGATGTTACCTTTGATGAGGAGGTAGCCTTCAAAAGATCCAGAGACTCTCACATGGAGATTGATAAGGAGCAAGAAACTCCAAGAGTTGAGGGTACATAACCCTCTACTCCAAACTATCAGGAAGAGCCTGTAGGACCAGTAGAAACAGTAGAGGTACCTAGAGATGTTGTCGTGACCAGAAAGAGGCCATCATGGCTTTGTGACACCTTGCAGGATACAAAGGGGCATACAGCTCCCAGTGGTACCTTCATGGAAAGCAAAAGACCTCACAGATTCTTGAGTTACATGGCATTAATGAGTCACGTCATTGATTCCAAGCCTTACAGTTATGATGAGGCAGTAGAACGTAGGTTTGGAAGGATTCCATGATGGAAGTGTTATCACACAACTTGTAATTGCCCCACAAATGATATCCTATTCAGGACGGTAGAGGGGACAGGCAACTAAAGAGGTGAACTATGAGTATCCCAACCCCAGTTATGGATTGGTTGTCACGTTGGCTAGGATCCTGGACACCCTTCGCTTTATGCCATTGGTGCACCAAGTGACAAAGGGGGAGACCCTGATCTAAACTAGAAGGAAAGACCTAAAGCTAACACACCAGATCAAACCGTAGCAACAGAGTACGTAAGGCGAGCAGCTAGAGAAACCCTAGATCTGAGGAAAATAGCCACCAATAAGGATGTTTTGGACTATAAAGATCTAGATAATGGAGATGTGGCCCAAAATGTTTATATTCGGTGACCATATAATTATTGTGTAGATCTAGGTAGTAAGTGCTAGTGTAAATTGATCAAATTCACTACCCTAGGGAGATTGAAGGTAAAAATGAGAGTATGCCCAGAATAATGAGTTTGATGAATAATTAAGGAAATCTAACACTTGAGTAAGATGGCTTGAATATGGATTTGACAATATCTAAAGCACAAGCAAAAAGATGGATCATAAAGCAGGAAAATTAGCTGAAAACCTTAGGAGGGTGATTTGCCCAAAGACCAGTGCCTTGCCCACACGGTATATCGAGTCCCTAATGATGACATTTTTGAAAACCCACCTAGCTCTAGGGAAGAGTGAAATAACCCAAAAAAGTTTCGCCAAAAATCCTAACAGAATGACCCAAAGAATTTTTTGAAGGTTTTAATTAAGGTTTTGATTATTCATCGGATGGATTGGAAATTAAAACAAAAGAAATAGTAACAGAAATACCTGGAAATCTTGTGGATGCCAAGTGCAATGACACTTTACCCCGGTTTGATGCAATTCCAAGCGAATTTGATGAAGCTCCAAGCTAAATCGAATTGCCCAAGTTGAGCTGGTGCGCCCCTCTTCCTGCAAGAGCAACCTACATCAAGTTAGAATCGATCCACAAAAAAAGAAACTACGAATGCAAGATAATTCAAGAAGCATAACCAATGATCAAAGACACATTAGAAAAAACCCCTTGATTGCCAGTGTTTTCGGATGGAGAGAGTTGGATCTCTCACAAAAGAGCCCCAAGAGAAAACGTCTTCCTGCAAAGAACATGACCCTCACAAAAATATATTTGGAACAAGCATAAATTAACTTGAACACCTCCGGAAATAATTTTGCAATCAAGCACAAGAACAATCTATGACAAAGAAGACACAGGATTTCTCTAAAAATATTTTCTCTATTCCAATAGCCAAGAGCCAAATTTTCCGATAGGAGACAATGAGAGGGGTCTCTTCTTCATATAGCTTTCGAGAGACACAAACCCTAACTTACATTTTCATCCAATGGTTGAGATTAAAACATCATCAACAGTGGAGATCACTTTTACACGGATCAATACATGGATCAACATGACTAAGTCAAGAGGGGGGCGAATTACCTCATAAAGCCCATTTTTACAACATGATAAATCATTATTTTTACAAGTTTGACACTTAGGAGACATGGTGGGGTCATTAGGGGGTCCCCCCATACATATTTCTAATGATACAACTTAATTTACACATTTTTATTTTGGCTATTTTGTCCAATTTTGCCCTATGGGAAACGTCCTCCCTAAGAGAACCGAAAAAATAATCCGAAACATCAAACTGACTAAAACTAATGCAAATATGTCCGGAGAGCCATAATAAATCATCCAGAGAAATTCCCTTGCCATTTCCTAGACCACACAAGCCAAATCGATTTCTTCAGTGATTTCCTAGTTCATTTTTTAGTGGTACATCCTCTGAAAATAATAATAATCATCATAACTTCGTTAAGGCTGAGAACTGGGAAAATTTGACTACATAGAAGTGTCTAGAGAAATAGAAGAATGGTATAAGTGACTACCTCTGAAACCGGATTCGTCCTAGAGGCCCCCCGTGTCCCGTGGGGATCGAATCGGACACGTGCCCGATTCGTCTTCCAGATGAATCCGAAAACAGGACACGTTAAAAAATCGAATCGGACACGAAAATGCAACGTGTCCCGAAAACAAGACACGTGACCGACGGAAAAAGACAACTGGGTTTGCTTAAATTCAATTTTTTGTCTTTCTTTTTGTCATTTGAAAGGAAGCAATTGATTGAGAGTGAGTTTTATGTGCAGGTGAAGGAGTCTTGAAGGAAATTTGAAGGCTATCCATTGTTTCCAAGCGGTTCCAAGTGCATTCCAATGGATTTGTGGAGAGGATTGCAAGCTCAACCATCACACAAGAAAAGGAATGTCTCAATCAGCTAGGGCAGGAGGTAGGGGTCAAAGGAAAGGGAGAAATGCACCATCTAGGGCCTCCCCTCCTATTCCACCAGCACAACCGGTTCTCCTCCTCCGTCAAGTGCTCCATCAGCTGCTAGTGGAGCTCATGCTCCATATAACCCTGTTTTAGCAAGACAACAAGCCCAAGAAAAAAAATACCCTTTGTGGAAGTATGTGACAAGGAAAGATGGGCCCGGGGCAAAGCTTGGTGGGGGAGGCAATGTGTCTTGGAGATGCAATTTTTGCAACCATGAGTTCATGAGCACATATTTCCGAGTTAAGAG